>JAHZMX010001716.1:0-11456 GCA_027743895.1 Seira musarum | reverse complement strand
CATTTTCTTACCTTAACAAGGTTCTTTAATCCACGAAAAATGTCCAACATTGTCCCCTCTCATTCACCCTACATACTTAATATTATACCCTGACCACACGTACACAACTTTCTTTTGATTTCCCTTTCAACTTTCCCCTTCTTTTCTTCAGCTCCTTTCGTTCGATTGCTAATGGTGTTGTTGCCAACTTTGTCATAAGTCAAACGAGATGTCTAAACTGCTACTACTATTACGTCTGTTGCGTTCTTCTCTTGAATGCATATTGTAAAGTTCATACGGCGTTTACAAGCTCAAAATAAAATAACAATAAATCCTTCTTTAATCTTAAAATTGGCACAGTACAAGACTTGAAAAAGTTTATGGGAGCATGATTCAAAAGAATTACTCCCGATTGTACATGTAAACCTAATAGATGACCTATAAAGGACTCTGTATTCTCTATATGCTTATTATGACTCACTGCATTGATGATATTGTCATAATGAGCGTAATCACCAGTAACTCCTTTGAAATTAAAAGTTGTCGGAGCAGGCAGTGTTTGCGCTGATGACAGTGAAGATGAAGACGTTTCCGGTTGAACTACAGCAATTACTATAAGTAGTACGGCAACAATCAATCGCATCATACAAAAATCACTTTCCACGAAATGGACGAGAACTCTTTTTTGTGCTTTCCCTTGTTGGTAGGCAGTAACAGTTGATTCCCCGCTCTCCCCTTCTTCTAGCACGATGAAGGGGAGCTGAGTCAGGGACGGAATTGTGATGATGGCAGTGGTGCGTAGTGGAAGTAAAGGGGGTGATAAAAATGATACTTCCGGAAAATTTATTCCAGTATCCTCATTCTTGTCGTTGCAAGGGTCACAATCTTCCCAGGGAAAATCATCTATGGACACTTCCCTAACCAGTTCATCGACATTCAATGCAACAACGCGGTTAAATCTCAACGTTAAACCCAAGTCCATTAGCTTTCTCTGCTGTTGTCTCCGTCCTTTTACATTTTTCGATTCTTTCGGCAATATCGTTAACTCTTGGGACGCATCATACGATCCCATTTTTTCATTAACTTTCTTTTCTTTCTTAAAATGTTTTCTTTCTCTTTTTAATCACTACATCCCTATTCCACTTGTCTTCGTTTCCACTTAACAACTCGATCATTTTGAAAAATTCTGGAAGGGGTGCTTCTCTAACACACAGTAAGATGTATTACACGATCCCATTATTATTCTAAACTTGGAAAGTCATCCACGCCAGCCAATGCGCATTCAAAACGTCTTGCCAAGTCAACAAATGTCTGAATAGATTTTCCCTTTGATCGGATATTAACAAGTCAACTGAATGAGCATTATGTCTTTCAACCATATATGTATTCATATTCCACTTTGGCGAGACCATGAAAACTTAGAAACACTCTTAATGTTCTAAGCCGACAACAGCATCAATTAAGCTTGTAAGATGATCTTCCTGAAGAGAATCAATGCTCGAATGGAAATTTTGAGAAATCTAATTTCAAAGTTTTGTCAAAGGAAACTATATACAGAGGCACATATTTAAGGCAGCATTTTTCCTTTCCTGTCTCCCTCTCTCATTCATCGTCTTACGATAATCTCGCAGACGTCATATGCCTTTCTTTGCTGAACTTAAAGTCAGCCCATGTGGGACAGTGAATCACAACAAATTATTGCATGTTTCCTTTCAAATAAACTTTTTATAGTACGTCACAGTAAGTCACCACCACGGCCAACTTTTTCTGCTGCGATGATGCGACACTCTCAATCCCTAAATAGTCCCAGTACTGTGGAAAGGGTAGTTTTCACAAGAATAAGCATCTCTCTGCCCGTCCATTTACTTTCATTCATTTACTAGCTCACTCAATACCGGAAAATATGTGATGCAATACAACTTGCTCTCTCTCTCTCTCTTTCTCCCTCTTTTTCTCTCAATCCAACTTTTTTCGCTTAAAGAGTTTTTGGCTGGGGTTTCGCTTTCACTCTCCTACTGTTTCTCTATTTTTCACAAGAGTAACTTTTGAGACGTTGCTGATGCTGATGATGAAGACGATGAGGATCATCAACAATACTTATGAGCATACAAGAAAAAAAGTCGTTTCAAGGCTTTTCACTATTTATCCGCAATATTTATATCCATAAACAAGGACATAAACAAAAATCAGGGGAACCTAAGAAAAGTAGGCTCCGGTTTTTGTAGACTTTTCCCTTATCTTCCCTTAACTTATCCATAGAACAATATTCAGTGTATTATTATTTAAGGCAGTGACAAGACACTGGATATATGTTTTCTTTAAGTACTTTCTCCTCTTTCGGCTAACATTAGTATTTTGTGACAATAATAATAATTCAGATTTGAAACAACATGCTTTATAATAGTAAACAAAAATATTTTTTCTTCATATTTTTACTTTGAATTCTCGTAAAAAGCCATCATTTTCATTTAAAGAATTGTCTATCCCTTATACGCGAGGCACAACAAGACACTTGGGCGACAATGTAGTACATGTTCAGCTCAGCTACGTTCGTAAGCATACCGATCACCAATATCATGAGAAAGTTAAGAAGTCAGAAGGAACAGATCAAGAACCTCAGAGAAAAATGCGAGTGAGTGTTCCATAACTTTTTCAATAACAACTTGTTCTACTAAACTTAACTGTTTCATGTTTATAAACTATTGGTATAAGCCACCAAGAAAAGAATTTCCGCACGACCACAGGAAAACTTCTTCCCTTTCAAGGCAAAGAGGAACAAATGTGATAGTTATTCCAGTCTTAAAATATTAAATGGCGGAGTAGTCACAGTACATCTTACACACTTTTTAAAGTCGTAATTGTAGCAATATTTTCTACTTTCAAGCACCTCATCTCTCTCCTGTCGCAGTTTTTTTTTTGGTGACGCTCTTGTTCTTCTCTGGGACACGCACAAATGCACGTGAGCTTTACCAGACGTTTAGAACCCTCGAGTATAAAAAGGTGTAAAGAGGAAAAATCAGTTTTTGTGAAAAATAGCAAAACAAGAACAGCGGGAGGAGCACATACCGGGAAGAAAAACTTGTTTCAAAACAAAGTGAAAAAGAGTGTTCGAAAAATGTTAACGGTTTTTTATCCTACAATATTTTTCTGCACTGCCACTCGACGTGGTATTATAGTCGACGTGGTGGTGGTGGTGGAGTGGATGATGGCGATGATGATGAAAAAATTGCTCCACATGGTGAAAATGATGATGTTTTCTTATGCTATTCTATTGCTGCTTCTGCAACTGATCCATCCATCCGGAATCTGTAAGTAAGGCGTGCGGCAATAAGGCAACAAAGAAAATCCAGGAAGTGTTTCCCTTCATCGTACACAATAGGTAATGCGGTGATGTGGTGTGTCGTGTGCGGTACAGAAGAACTATGACTTTTGGTGGTGGTGGAAAGTCAAGCGGTGGTGGTGGTTTTCGTGCGCCCCTTTTAACGCAAAAATTTGTGGCAGACGTTCTTATGCCGTGATTTTCACACAGATATTTCTTTTCACCAACATAAAATAAAGGAAGGAAGGAGTACTAATAAAAATGTGTAGGTAATCATACTATCATGTCATGTTCTTATGTTGACCAAGCCTCTCGAATTGGCACTCCAGTTTCAAAATGTTTATGTTGATACGGAAAAATCTTGAGCCTCTGACTATACTTTGTCCGATGAGCACTGTTTCAGACTAGAAATAATAAAAATCTGCAAGAGCATGCACAACAATAGTACACACTTTTTTAAAACCGAATTCCGCTTCAATTTTTACAAAAATATTGTGCATTGAAATAAGAGAGAAACAAAGTGAATGACTTTGAGTAGAAGAGGATTAGGAGCCGAAAATAAAGAAATACTTTTTTGTCCCAAGTACTAAAACAATAAAAAAAGTTTTTCCCTGAATTTTTCCTTTCCGCTCAACTAAAACACTTCCGACGGTAGAAAATGTGCGAAACATTCATTTTAAGATTAGATTATTTTTTCCAAGGTAGTAAGTAAGTGGTAACATGTATGGTTTTTGAGAGCTTACTCCCCAGTGTTTCACAATTCTCTAACTGTTCTTTATTATTAATATTGCGGTGAAGGATTTTTCCTCTCTTTCTTCCTTTAAGTAAGATGGATGGAAATAACGTGGTAATACTTTAATGTTTAGCTCGTCTTTCTATTGTCTTCATTTTTTCAGGCAGGAGTACAGAAAAAAACAAGTCCGACAAGAGACTCCGCGTGCTCATTTTTCGGACTTCTCTCTCGCTTCGCTCCCTTTGATTTCCCCTTTGTCTCCTAAAAACATCCGGTATGCGGTTGGGTTGATGTGAGGAATTTCTGAAGGAGAAGGTACTGTAACTGGAGATGGGATTCAAGAATTTCTGAACAAAGGTGTTGATTTTTTCCCCAATTTTTCACACCAGTGGTAGTTTGCATTTACAACCAGGTGAATTTCAATGAACAGATTTTTACTAGATTTAGTTTTATTCTTCTGGTCACCTTTTTTCTCTTTGTCTTTGCTTAAGCGTCTTCACTCACCACAAACGCACTAGGATGACGATCCGATCCGAAATTTTGACTGCCACTGTGCTCATCCGTTGGATTCCAAACCGCACCAGCAACTGTTACATCTTTCTTTTCCTAACACTTTTTCTTTCTGACTTTGGGACAAGAGAAGTCAAGTGATAGGAGCAAAAATACTTGGGCATAAGTAGTACATTGTGCAAATACTACAAGAGATTATGTAATGTAAGTAAAAAGTAAGTAAGCAGAAGTGGAAGAAGAAGTAGAAAAAAAGAATGGTATGTATGAATGCAGACACCGAAAAAACACAGAGATAGATAGATAGATACCCGGGTATCGGGGGATACAAAAACTTAACTTACACTTTCATAGAAAAAATCTTGTGTTCGCATTACAAGATTTGTACCACATTGAGCGTCGTCATCCTCATCATACGTTAGTTCCTCTGAACACAGCAGACAAAAGTAACGAGATTCATAGGAAGTAAAACCTCAGCTAAAAGTATGAAGCAAAAGTGAGCAGTGTATTACGGCAAGTTAGAATAACTGAAACGGCTAGAGCAAAACTGCTTTCGTTTGCAATGCCAGGAATCACACTGGCTCCTTTATTCCTGGCAAAAGAAAAGAAAATAGTCGTGATAACTGCTAAACAAGAGTAGTATTAGTAGTGTGGCAGCAGTGGTTCCATATTATTTTTGTTGACTCCACGCATCATAACGTCTTTTTACCACTCAAACGGTGGATTTTCCACATGTCCCTATTGAGGAGAGTGAGAGGAAATAGGAACATTGCCACCACTAAAACTAACACCGATCTAATTCTTTTACAAAATTGTTAAACGAATCACATGGCACAGGGGGAAAAAGTGAAGCAGTGTCTTTGATTCCATTCCTTAAATTGCCGGGGCTCTCTCCTTTAGTACATCGTCCGATTAAGCCATGTGCTTCCGAAATTAGCAAGCTCACATTAAACATGCAGCGCAGCAGCAGAAGCGGTAGAGCTTTTTTATCTATTGGCCTGTGTTTATACTTCTGCAATAACAAAAAAAATGATGATGAGGAAGAAATTGTTTCTTGAAAAATGAGGAAAACAAAGCTTAACGCATCTGCGATTTCCACGTCCGGCATAAGTCAAAGAGAAAAAAGGAAAGAAATGTGCACATTGAAATCGGTTGTCTGGTTGCATACAAGACGTGTCTGATTATGTATATCATTATTATTGCACAAGGGGTGCTGACTCTAGTCTTTTTTCAGTAGGTTTATATGTACTTTCCTCCAGATGAAATAACCTTATCAAAATGCATGCCAATGTGAAACTATCCTTGGAAATACGGCTTGCATCATCAATTTCTGAAATTCCAGGAAAGCCTTCCCTTGACTTTCCTCAGTTGTGGGACTGAACGAACGATACCGGATTATAATGGAGCCAGGAAACAAACAGAAAAGCCAAAAGCCCCGTTCATTTCCTTTTGATATTTTAGATCTAGTCTTTCGACATTCGTAGTAATATCCCTCCTATGAGACTTTTTCCGCATTTTTATCTACAGCTTTTACCCCTACTCATTGTCAGTAAATAATGAAATTGATTTATCCTAAATTTGTGAATCAGAATTAGGGTGCAGATTTCTACACTCTAAATATATCCTTCGTGCATGCGTGCAAGAGATTATCATAAAAACCGTGGAACATTCCTTTGATTGCAGAGAAAATGCAACAAATGTATTCGTCGTAGGTATATGGCGCAGTCAATATTTTTCATGGACTTTTGTGGCGTGCTATGCTTAGAAGGAAACAATTTCAAATGAGGAACAAAAATGAATAAACACGTGAAGTTTATTTTCAAAGTTAATTTTATTTTCTACTGCTTAATAAGATTTACAACTTTGAGATAGCAATGTAATCGAATGTTTGCATTTTTATCGCCATTCAAGCTCTAAACTTTTTGTTTGAAGTAATAGCATTTACTCAATAGTCCTGCTCTGCAGAACATTTAAAAACAGAAACTTCATGAAGACAACAGCGCTTTTTCTTCGTTGATATAGTTAATGTGAAGAATCAAAGTTGATAGCAGTGTGCTCTGAAAGGAAGAAAAATTTCTTGCGAAATATTTGTCTTATCTCAGTTGTTAGCGTAAATCATTGGTCGCAGACAAGCAGGATTTGAAAAATAGTCGATGATATGATTCTACTTTGTATTTGTGAAATTCATTCGTCTCACAAGCCAACAAAATTTTAAGTTGATTCTATCTTGTTAACTAAAAGTACGTCTGCCGCCGCTTGCTTTCTCCACCTTCCTTTTTATTCGCTCAACCAGCATCCCACGAGAAGAGGATGGATGGATGAGCGGATGATAGGCTAAAATTTTAAATCATCAAAAAATTTTATAGACGATCTATCTATTTCTTGAGAGAAGGATGCATTAAGCATCAGCAAAAAAATGCCGCTTGAAAAGAGAGACCGTTTGTAGCTTCAATTAGAAACACATATCAAATTATTTTATCACAGAGAAAAAATCTCTTTAGCAAAGCCAACAGGCAGACACAAAATTGATGGCGACTGCTTGGTCTAGGAAAAATTGAGGATGAAGCCTGTTAAAAATAATAACAATAATGATAACCGAGAAATTTTTTAGGGAAAGCTTGAAAGGATTTATTATCAAAATTTGGAACAGAATGTAAGGTCTTGTTAACAGAGTCGCTTCAGTCACCACAAAATTACCAAAGTTAAAAATGCTCAATGCGAAAGATGATGGAGTAAGTTGTGAACATATACTTTTTAAAAACTAATTCAGAATATGTTTTGAATTATTCGCGATTTAAATACATAAAGTAAATACCATGAAAGGAGGAGTCACAGTGTATGTATACCTACTTAAATCATTACCAAATCGTGATTACGAGAAGGTCATCCGTTTCTGGTGGAAGTAAATTGTCAAGTTTTAATAGAAATTGGCATGAGTACTGACAGTTGCGACACTAAGGTAAGATTTGTCATGCGATAAACAACTTAGTAATCATCGGTCAAAGTGAAATCAGAGACCTGCAAATTAGCACGACAAAAGCATTTGAAGTCGGAGTATTAACTTCTGCTTTTAACTCCAAGGGAAAGATGAGACGNATTTGAAGTCGGAGTATTAACTTCTGCTTTTAACTCCAAGGGAAAGATGAGACGATTTCTGCCCTAATTACTACAAAGCAAACAAAAATTAATGCTACAGATATGAGATGGTAGGCATATATTATTTTTGAGAACGTCAGACTAAAGAGTTTATGGTAATTCGGCCAAGCTAAAAGCAAATTACTCATGAATGCGCTCTTTATATCAAATATTAAATCGGAAACCTTAACCGTATTTCCATGTAACTACATCACTACTGAAATCCATGCTTGTTTAGCGTGACAGTAGAATTTTAATGGCTAATATTTCATGAGTGTTTCGGTAAAATAATCATAATCTTTGAGATCTGTATTTATAAAGAAGACTTTTTAAAAAAATTATATCTGTACGATTTTCATCTGGTAAAATGCAGCAAGGATTTTGCTTTCAACGCGCAAAGAAAAAAAAAACTAGCTTCAGTAGAAACGCTTAATTATATTGTAGAAATATACATAGTTAGACATCCATAGCTAATAACTTTGTGTTCCAGAATAAAAACTTCATGCCTGTTGTGCCCCGCTCATCAATGTCTGAGTTCGAGACATCCCCGCAAGAAACCAGGAAAACGCATGAGGCACAAAGTATCAGTTACAAGAAACAGCGAGTAATATGTTTCACTACAATATGCAATAAATAGTATGTTTTTCGTTGGTAATGAAAAATGAACGTCATCGTCAACGCTGAGGAGGAAACATGAGTTTCTTGGAATGGCAACTGCAACTGTGAGTGAGTTGAGTTGAGTGCAATGCAATAGGCTAATTTTTTTTTTTTGCAAGCAGAATCAAGTTTTAAAACATTGCATATTTCATCATAGGAACATGAAGAGACAAACATTTCGGTTTCGTGTTACCAATTCTTGTTTTAAGGCGTTCGTTGGAGCTCATACATGGATAACTTTCAGCGTGCATTTTTTTCCTCGCTGCTTTGACTGACTTGACATGTCTTTTTTACTAAACCTTGTCGAAACTCCTGCCACTGAAAAAGTGAATATTATCATCATCATTTAACTATTCAGGCATTCCAAGTGAGTTGTGCAGCACAAACAAGGAGGTAAGGACGAGGAAAGTGGGACGTTGTGTTTTCAAAATGTAAGCAAGAACGTTTTTGTGTTCTCCTTTCCAACGAAAAACTATAATGAATAACGCAAGGTAGCATTAGTCACACACGTTAAAACAAACTCATCTACAGAAACGGCGTATCGATTGCGCCACAGGAACAGGTCGGGTTTAAATCTTTCATGGGACGTAAACTGAAAATCAGTTTTTTTTGTTAAAAATCAATGGCGCATGTAAACCAACATTATTTCTCTGATTCTTTTCCCTTCAACCACGAAAACATTTAGACATTAGAAGCGTTAGTTAGAGAAAAGAGCGAATGAGTAAGGTAGTGCATATATTCTAGAAAATAAATACATTACATTTGTCAAACAGAATCGTCTAAAATATTTACTAGAAAAAACCTTGGATCATTATCACCGAATGTGATCGTTTTTTTCGTCGCATTCATTACCATCACCATTATAATTTCTGTTGAGAGCTTTTTTAGAACAAAGTTAAATGCGTCAAACATTTTTGGTGAATGTACATGACATCTTGATCACAACCATTTATTTGGCACAAGTGCAGCGTACAAGTAAACGGGGGCAGTGAAAACAGTGGTACATGTACAGCCGATTTTATGGGACGGGCGAAAATTTCATGGTTTAAAGGACTATGGATCACGGTTCCGTGCTCTAGTGGTCCTCTACGAGATAATGAGCAATAATGTCGAATTAGATGAAAAATGCTGTTTTTTGACGCACCGTCTCAAGCCGAGAATAGAAACAGTGATGCGTGAAAGGTGAAGTATGATTCAAACGAAGTCAAAACGGTTTTCTCTACTGTACATTTCGTATTCAGTTCATACCACACGACACGATCGTGGAAGGTTATGCTTGGAATGCACCGTCAAATTGAAAGGTCGCGAAAGGAAGCATTGTCTTAAAATGACTTGATATTTGGAACATAAAAAGTGACACCAACATTGGTTTTTCCAATAAAAACTGTCAATGGACCTTTTTAAACCGCCTAAAAAATTAAAGTGGGTCGTCTCGTAAAGATTGTCCCCACGCTTACGCTAATGAAAAATGATGTGGGTTGAACATTTCCCATTGAAATAATGTCTTGCCACTTGCTTAGACAAAGTCTTAATGATGAAACGTATCGTTAAATCTAGAGGAATGCTTCCTCTCCAACGTTTTTTTTATAATCGCTGAATTTTCTACAGTTTTTATACTTACTTACATTCAAGCTCATGGGAAAACTGCATAGAGGAAGGCTAAAAATACATTCAAAATATGTTCACGTCACCTACTTTATTGTCATTAAGTCACTTAGCCGTAAACGAATATTATGGCGCAATAGGGAAGTGTGCAAGTATATATTAAATCTAAGACTTACACCTCCTCCTCCTCACATTCGGTAAACTTACTTCAGCTTTTCCCGGTAAAGAAGAAGCTCTGCTGCATGCGATATTGAACAGACGGCATCCTGTTTAGGACTAGGACCACCATGGTTTGAAGAAAGACCGGACGTTTCCAACTTTGCTCTATCGGTTTTTCTCTCTGCGTTTCACATCTTATCTATTAATATTCTCTTTTTTTGCATATTATATGTCTATAGATCTGACATTTTCCAAACTCATATGTGCAATTGGCATCCAAAAGTGTTTCTTCCTAATATTCTAATTACTCGAGCGATTTGCCATAAAACTTGACTCGCATCAATTTTCAACCGAGTTGTGAACGGTTAGAAAACACACACGCTTATTTTTCCCATCTTGTAATTTTTTTGCGAAATTGTAATAAAGTCAAAATATTTATTGTAGATGCGATATAAATATTTTCAGATGTTCATATGAGTCTTGGGCAAACCGTTTTAATTCATACAAATGCTTTTGCTAAAATTTCAATCGCCTACTAAAATAATGGAAGGACGCAGGTATGTAAGTAATCACCATAAATTACAAGGCATATCACACAAGAAGTTTTTTTTTAAATTCGGAAAGGCATCACTTTATTTACAATTTCATATGTCACTTTGTATTTGAAACAAACATCTAAAAAAATCGAAGAGGGCGCTTAATATATTATGTTTATTATATAATGAAAAGTATCTAGTCAACATCGTTTAGTTTTATTTTCTTTTTCATCGACTATCTAAATCATAGCAGTATGTGT
Source organism: Seira musarum (assembly GCA_027743895.1). NCBI lineage: Eukaryota > Metazoa > Arthropoda > Collembola > Entomobryomorpha > Entomobryidae > Seira > Seira musarum. Next base: position 566 of record JAHZMX010001716.1, on the reverse strand, counting down.
GATTCATGGAGAAAATATTTTCGTTTCGATAAGAAAGTCTCTGTTAAAATATCTTAGAACACTGAGCTTGAGAGCTTTTTTTTCTTCTTACACGTTGGACTATTTCACTACTTACTATGTACTTACTACAGACCTAATGTCTCGCCTAAGAAAGAATACAGATTAAACTGGAATCAGACGTGGTGAAAGGAGTCACAAAAATATTGACTAAAAGATGTTATACGTTCACCGTTCACCAGTCTTTAACACTAAAATTAACAACAATAATGCTTTGCTAGAAAATAAAAACTTGGGAGATTTGGCTAATGAATGAGAAATAAGTTTCAGCCCGATACGAAACTCTGGAATTCGTACACTGTTTTCTGTGAACATCTCTCCACCCTTTAATATATCAAGATCATAGGTTTTCAACAAACGTTGGGTCATAATCCGCTAGACAAACTGTTAAAGATTCCCAAATTGCTAAATGTTTACATTTATTCGCAAATATATAAATTATCATATGTAGATATATTCAATACAAAATGCAATATTCGTTGGCCTAACTTAAATTAACTAAGTTTAAC
>JAHZMX010001715.1:0-11063 GCA_027743895.1 Seira musarum | reverse complement strand
TAAAATCGATGTAATGCATGTGTTTACATGTCATAGCGGTATGGCGTGGTTTGGTGGTGGGTGCAGTGACCGTGAAATTTGAAAAATAAGGAATGTGTTGTTTTCACCGAAAACAAAACACGACCCCGATATTTTTTATTACGTAATAATATTTGTAATGGAAAAAGTGTAAACAGAAAATACAAAACTCGAAACATGAAAATGAAATGCATTCCTTTCTTTTTACAAGGAGCAAATTAAAGTGAAAGTTTTTCTCTGAACTCAACCAAAGTTAAAAGAGCACGTGGGACCCTGGCCTCCTTGACTTTGTGAGGGCTTAATATTATGCTCTGGTGTTGTGAGTTTGGCTTTGAGTGAGTCAAATGAATATAAATGGGAGGAATGTTTGGGAACATAAACACTCATAAAACGGAAGAGTTGCTTCCCTTAGATTTTTTAATGAAATCAAAGAAAAAAATATATTGAAACAAAGTTTCGTCTTGGTCTTGGTTTTGGGTTACGCATGTTTCCATTCTAGAGAATGTGAATGCTTTTTTCAAGGTAAATGTCAAAATATTTATTCAACTTCATTTCCGGAATTATTTTCCATTTATTTTGGGATACGGATGGAAGGAAATAAATGCAAGCTGGAGCAACATTTCAGTGGAATCAACTCGAGCTTACTTGGATATGGAGTTGATAGAGAGTAAAACTACAACAGTGTCATTTTTATTTATGGACATTGACATGCCATGGCGTGGCTTGGTTTGGCTTGGAATGGCATGCGAGGGCGAGAAAGAGACACATGTACTGCCTCCACTTATTTTTCCTACTGACTCTGTCTGTTGTGGTTACGCTTTTCCCTGTATTTTTAATGTGAAAGTGCACTAGCAAGAGTGAAAAAGTGAAAGTTGAAAGCAACGTAGTTTTTATAATTAAGATCGAAGGCGTTTAATTTTCCCCCGTTATAGCTGTCATTTCTCGCTTTAGGGAAAATAAATTTGATTTTTTCCATCAATTCACACTTTTAAAAAGACTTCATTAAACGTGCGTCTTTTAATTAAACTAAATACGTTTTGGTTTTAAACGAGAGTGAAAGCGGAAGGCAAAAAAATCTCTGCCTTCAAAAAAGTGCGTATGGTTCTGGATCTGGCTCCTGTTTTTTGGCTTTTGACTTTCTATTTTGCCTCAGCATTTTTTTTTCACGAGGACGTCAACCTCCACAGTCCACAGTGAAAATTGTCAAGTTTTCTCGCTTCACTGATTTCCATGTACCCCAACCATACACATTGCAACAGTAACTGTAGCTTTCTCCTCCAGCTAGAAAATAGTTCCCATGAGCTAACGTAAGTAAGCTGAGCTGAGTCATCATCATCAAAGATTACAAAGCGTGAAGTAAAAAAAACAAGTAACTGTAGCGTTCTCCTCCAGCTAGAAAATAGTTCCCATGAGCTAACGTAAGTAAGCTGAGCTGAGTCATCATCATCAAAGATTACAAAGCGTGAAGTAAAAAAAACAAGCGAAGCCGAGCCAACAAACATGGAAAATCCAAATCCTGAAAGTGAATGAGATGTGAAGGCACCTCACACCTAAAAGAACACCCGAGCTTTGACTTGACTCCCATTCGATTTTCTCCAGCGGAGGAAGTCATGTAAAACGAGAACGGAAATAGAAAATACTTTAGAGTTGTATAGTGCTCGTATGACAATAATAATATTGTTTTTCCACAATGAAAACAATGCAATGATGATGGTAGTTGTGCTCTCTCTCTCTTGTCTTCAAATCATGTTTACATTTTTTACGACAAATTCCTCGACTATTTTTTTTACCGAACCAGAACCAGAACGAGGGCCTAATCTCTTTTCAGCTTGGTTTCCTCTGCTATAAGTCTACCCGCTTTGTTTTTTTTTCTCACGGAATGTGAAATGAAATGAATGGGAATGGGCAGGACGGAGAAGACGAGACCACCCACGCCCATGAAAACAAACTGTAAAATGAAGTGCAATTCATTCCACCACCACCATAACATAGCATACCACCACATAAAAAACTTTTTTTTCCAGAACTCATTTATCTAAGCCCAAGTCGAGCCGAGCTTTTGTTTTGGGTTTTTAGTTTATTTTTTTCGAGGAAGTCGAATACCAAAAAAACTGATAAGCTCCTCTCCGTTGGCTTTCCATTTAATAAAAAAAAAGTTTTCATGGAGGAGTGGAGACCAGACCAGGCCAGATAAGTAACTCGTAACGTAACTTGTCCCGTTTTTTAAGCATCTCATCTCATCTCCTCTCCTCATCTTAATCAAGTTCCCCTTGTTTGCTTCTGTTCCGTTCTGGGCAAAAAAAATGAACTGGAACTGGAGTGGACTGGAGAGAAAAGTTTTTTTATGGACGTTCGCGAGATAAAAAAATATTCTTTTTTCAACTTAACTCATGTTAATCATCATGATCATGATCATGATAGTTTTTTTGTTTTCAAAACTGCGTTTTCTTCCTGGAGTGCGTAATAATGATTATGATGGTGATAGTGATGCCATTTTCCAGTTTTCAAGAAAAGAAAAAAAAGTTTTTTATCGAGAGTGAAAGTCCATGACATGACAAGAGGAAATGCCGAGCCTTGCCCTTATCCATGGAAAAAAAGAAGAAGACAAGACAACAAAAGAACTCGCTTATGAAGCTCCAGGCAGAAATGATGATGATGATGGAAATGATTACTGGAGAAAAAAAAGTTCATTTCATAACATTACATTACATTAGTGGAATGAGAGGATGATACGGATATGGATATGATATGAGTGTACCATAACTATAACATAANCAAGAAAAGAAAAAAAAAGTTTTTTATCGAGAGTGAAAGTCCATGACATGACAAGAGGAAATGCCGAGCCTTGCCCTTATCCATCGAAAAAAGAAGAAGACAAGACAACAAAAGAACTCGCTTATGAAGCTCCAGGCAGAAATGATGATGATGATGGAAATGATTACTGGAGAAAAAAAAGTTCATTTCATAACATTACATTACATTAGTGGAATGAGAGGATGATACGGATATGGATATGATATGAGTGTACCATAACTATAACATAACAATAATTTTTTTGAAAGAAGAAAAAAGGTCTTGCCATATGCTCGTTACAGTTATGTTATGTTATGTGATACGATGCCTTTTGTCAAGAGCTGGAAAGCAACAGCTACAAAAACAGAATATTATCATGATTATTATTATGAGGGCATGGCATCACTCACTCACTAACTAACTCACTCGAGTCATCATATCATAAGGCTTTCATTTCATGGAGCGAAAATTTTTCCTGGAGAAAAGGAAAATTCATGAAAATTCCTTTCATCTGGTCTGGATTTGGATTGGTCTCGTCTCGTTTGTCTGGAAGTGGAAATTCCTTGCATTAAGTTTTAGAAAATGTTATGAAAATTTCTGTAATGTAATGTATCCATCCTTTTGTAAGAATAAGAATGCGAATGCACCATGAAATGGCTCATTGCCTTCTTTCTTCCAAAAATACTCGGGCTTTCCTCTCTCCTCGTATCTTTTTAGCATCTAATTAGATTAAGACGGTCGGGTTAAAGTTAAGTCCTCGGAGTAGAGTGGAGTGGCTGTAACTGTGGAAGCTTTAAGACTGGAGAAGTGAAAAAACTATTTTTTTTATCTTGCTTCAGCTCAGTTTAGTTTGCGTTTGGCTTCTTCTCCAGAAAAAAAAATAACCAAGCGGGAACTGGAAAGAAGGAAATGCCTACACAGCTCTGAACTTTTTTTCTTCTTCAAAAAAACCACAAAAAAAATGTCGAAATCGACGTGATTGCGATTCTGATGATCCCCATCTATTTAGTCATGAGGAGGGAAGCGATGCACTTCGTGTCTTTCTCTTCACTTAAGTGCAATGTGGTCTGGTGTCACATTCATGACTGTAGAAGAACTTACATGGCTTCAGTTTCATTTTCATTTGAAAAGAGAAAAAAAATGAAGTTTAGTAAGTCCATTTCAGTCCAATCGCATTCGGACGGACAAAACTTTTTTTCTGTTCGTTGTAGTTGTGGTCTCGCCAAAGTCGTGTTTTACGAGCCAAAAAAAAGTCGTATTTTCTCCCCAAAAATATGAACCCAAATTAGTTCTTATTTGAAGAAGAAGTTCACAACCCTTTCATTTTCTTTTCTTTTGTAAACGATATGCCATTTCCATTATTTTTTCTTCCTAAGCTAATTTCCCCNCATGACTGTAGAAGAACTTACATGGCTTCAGTTTCATTTTCATTTGAAAAGAGAAAAATTGAAGTTTAGTGAGTCCATTTCAGTCCAATCGCATTTGGACGAACAAAACTTTTTTTCTGTTCGTTGTAGTCGTAGTTGTACTTGTGGTCTCGCCAAAGTCGTGTTTTACGAGCCAAAAAAAAGTCGTATTTTCTCCCCAAAAATATGAACCCAAATTAGTTCTTATTTGAAGAAGAAGTTCACTACCCTTTCATTTTCTTTTGTAAACGATATGCCATTTCCATTTTTTTTTCTTCCTAAGCTAATTTCCCCTAATTAGTCGATAAACAGTAAGAACTATAATTTATTAGGCTTACCTTTACTCCACGTTTTTTGGGGGGAAATGGACCTCCTTCAGTTCAAAAATCTGTAAAAAAATACAAAGAATTCAGTTAAATACTTGCTTAATAGCTCATCTTAATTAGACCAAAAAAATATTGCATAAGTTTTTTCTTTGACTATGGCCATTGTTGTAATGAATACTACGGTTTAATGATACCTATCCCAAAAAACATATTGATTATCATTAGGGGGCATTATATCAACCTAAATTGCACATTTTTTTAAGCTGAGGCTAAATACCATTTTTTTTAATCAGCAAAGTTTGAGTTTGGCATACCAAACCCATCATGATTCTTTTTTTTCAATTACATCACATCAACAATCCACCAATCCAATCACCATCACCGTCTGTCCACGTTCATCATATTGTATTGTAATCATCATCATCGTATCATACAACTGTCTGACTTTGCTTGTGCATCTGTTAGTAAAAAAATTGCTCATCATCTCATCGTCATCAGTCCAACTACCCAAACCAACTAACAAGTTCCTAGAGCATCGGGATGCTGGCTTGGCTTGGTTTGGCTCATTAGCCATATATTACACCAATTATATTTTTAAAATGTTGAACTGACTTCAGACAGCTTTTCACGAGGAAATTGCGATTGCATTTGCCCATATGGAAGATCAACTGTGTTACTTTCAGAGATGGGAAAAAGCTAACGACTTTTTAAGAAATTTTTTGAATGGAGTTTACCCACGAAATCCGTTATTTATATAGATGGATTAATTACTAGTTTTGCCCGCTACTTCAAAACCCAATGGATATTTCCACCTCTGGGAAATGTATTACTTTTAATGACGATCATATTGATGATGGTAATTTACCACCTGAGATATGTCATAACACAATAACCTGCAAGTTAGTTGCACCAACCTGCACTACCGACTCCCTTTTTTGTATTGGATCATGATTCATGATCTAATGAGTTGAAAAACAGGACATTCTTTATCGTCATCATGATCATCAACATCATCAATGTTGTTAATAATGGGTAATTAATTTGTGCTCCTGGCCAGTAATTTTTCATCTGCATCGTTAAGCGATGTAGTGGTAGTTGTAGTTGTAACAGTAACTTTTGCTGTAACGTAACTCAATTTTTTTCTTCACTGTCTGCAGTTCAGGATGCAGATCAAGTGAAGTGAATGTGAATGCATTTCAATTTCGTATGTAAATATAAAACACAAAAGGAATTTGAATTTACAAGTGTTGAAGTTACAAGACACAACAACGGCCAAAATAAATGAAATGAAATGAGAGTGAAATTTTATGCATTGCTATTGCTTGTAAGGATGCACGTGCGTCTCACACTTGTGACTCGACTCGACTTGTCATCAAATGAAAATGAATGTATGCATATGGGCTATGGCTATTATACATTTTGAAGGTATTTATTTTGCTGAAGTGAGAGAGAGAGTCTGGTTCTTTCTGGTGTGATGTCTGTTGCTTTGGGTGCATTTGTGCATGATGCCATATATTTCATTGTTCTAACGTGGATGAATGAGCATCATGATTATCATGAGAAGAGAAGAGAGAATGAAGAAATGAAGTGAGTGAACAAAGTCATGTGCCGTCTGCATACAAACTATCTCATTGTCACACCAATTAAATGAGTAATTTATATGCTGACATGCTAAAAGTAGAGTACTTAAAAAAGTCGCATGATTAAAAGAATGAAGAGAAGTGAAGACATGACAAGAAGATCGAATGTTTGAATTTGAAAGTCTTTCATGCCAATTGAAAAGTTCAATACAATCGATTCTTGTACAGTTGTAAAATATTATATTTTGGCGTTGAATTCTGGAAATAAATCTTCGATCAAAATTTATTTAATCTTTTGATGAAATTCAGATCGTCTAAAATTAAATTGCCTCTATAAAGCTTTAATCCAAAAGGACAGTTTAAAACTCCTGCATTCTTTATTCTCGTCTTGGTCTATATCCTCGTCATTGTCTTTGTCTTGCCTTCCAGCTTTTCCCATTAAACATGCATGACTACCCAGAAGCAATTTCATTCTCTTTCCTTCTTTGTCTTTTGCCTTCCAGCTTTTCCCATTAAACATGCATGACTACCCAGAAGCAATTTCATTCTCTTTCCTTCCTGAAGAACTAAATAAAACTGCATAACAACTTACAAGAGCATTAGCATTACCGCTTTCCCTTCTTCTTCTTCCAGCAGAAGCAGAAGTAGCCAATTTACTACATTGCGTTGCGCTACGTTCGAAGAAGCGAATTCAGCTATTCTTGGAAAAAAGATGCATGAATCTCTAAGACTAAGAGTAACAATGTCTAATTTCTTCCATGGACTTGACTTTTTTTTAAAGAAGAAGGCTGAGAGTTGAGTGCTAATGAGAAATAAATCTGGCGATGTGATAGTGATGTAGTGTGAACTGCTAACAAGAAAGAAAATAGAATGAGCTTTGCTTTTGCTGGACTGGTCTTGGTTTCGTTTGGTTTGGCTTGAGTTGAGTTGACTTCACTCTCATCGTCAGCAAAACTTGTAGTAGTTGTAGTACAGATACGATACACCTCATTAAAAAATCTTAGGAACAGAAGAAAAGGGCACAAGTCAACTTTTCCTACTGAACTCCAACTTTTCTTTTTCCTTATTTATCTTCGTTTACTTGAGGAAGAAAAAGGTCTGCGGAGTTAATGGGCGAACTATGTTAATTAGCAGTAAAATATATTTTTTTCCTTGAAAACTACTAAAAATGCTTGTGCATTTGCATCGGATTGCAGGATCAGTTCAGGTTGCATAACAAACTCATTTTTTTTTACTTTTTAAAAGGCCATTGCTCAATGCATTTCAACAGCATAAAAAATGCTGAGATAAAGACTCATTGCAAATTAGTGGATTTGTTTTAAAAATCAAATTTTTTAAGGAAAAAAAATTATAAGTCAAGAAATTTCCTAGTGCTATCAAATAGACGAATTTGATTATCATGTTGAACTCCATTCAAATCTATCCATATCGAAAATATTTTCAGATTTGAAATTTTGTATTCAAGGTTTCAAACAAGCCAAGTTACAGAAGACAAGAGTCCTTCAAATATTTTAAGGAAGATGAGCAAACACTATTACTCAACTGCAATTGTACTGAAGAGGATGATCAATGATCTCTCATTAAGTTTTACAAACACATGATGTGATTTTTGTGATAGTAAAAAAACGTCTCAAGAGCTTTTGTTGAAAAATCGTGATTTATGATAACCCTAATTGCTTTAATCCTTTATCTCGCCTCATGAAATAAATGAATACGAAAATAAAATGAAACTTGGTTAGTCTTGTTCCGTTGATTGAGTAGTGCATTGTTACGCCATATCACACCTGTTATGCACTTTTTCAATCTTTTTTTTTCAGTAAAAAAATTCTTTCTTGAGAACTCAACCAAAGTAGGCATTCTTCTTTGACTTTCCATTCCACATGCAACTACAATAAAAAATGTAATTCATCATGGTTGCCTATTAGAACATTCGTTCTTCGTGTTTTACTTTTTTTTTGTCAGATTCACAAAAAAATGGAAGTGTTTTTTCTCGTGAAATCTTGAAAAAAAGAAGAAGACAATTGACTGACTAAATACATTGCACTTTACCTAGTCTTTTTAGGTAGCTTTTCAACAAATTTTCTTCATCATGTCACATCATAAATTACAGATTTTCTCTTGTCTTTCTGAAATGGTACTTGATTTCTTGAATGGTGTTTAAGAACACAAGAACGTTTTTATAGCTCTTTTTCTTTGCTTCTTGGAAGAAGTTAAAAACAGAGAATAATGAAGTTGAAGTAGTTAGCAGCAGCAGCAGAAGAAGAAGATGAAGATTCATCCGAGTTTCATGCAAATTACTTGAGTGAGAAGTAGGATCTCTTCTCACATTTTTTGGAAAAGGAAGTAGAAAAACGTAAAGGCAATAGCAATGGCAATGATAATCATTTACAGATGGTTTGGACTTGACGTACAAAAGCGAAAAGATGAAAATGGTGAAAAAGGGGAATATTTTTGGATTAAATGATCATCACAAAATTTTAGTACGAGATTAAAGTAAAGACGTAAAAAGGAACAGTAAAATTTGAAGAGTAAATGAAGAATTTTTCTGAATGGTTTCACTTACTAATACTTATTGTTATGCAGCATGATATGACATAAGGTAGGCTGACGCCACATGAAATATTTTTAAAATTGCTTTATTTCATAAACGATTTTAGATTCGTTGTCCGGATTCTGAAAACTTGCTCAAACGTTGTAGGGAATTGAAAATATGCTATAGTATAACATTTGGGCGACATTAAATCCGTTATGACTATTTTCTGAATGGGAGTATTTTTTGAGGAAATCCGTTTAGAAGAATACGATTTGCAAATAAATCAAACATTTATCTATCCCTTATTCATACTTCTTGTAGATGTGAACGTCCGACGCCGGTTAAAAATTTAAAAATTTCAACTTATAAATACTTTTACGGACAGATACAAAATTCTGGTTGTAATTCTGTTTCCGGTTTCTGGTACCTGCATTTCACCTTGCCCTCTTGGTTTCTATTCTATCCATTTTAATTTTCACCCTAAATACTTTACACAAATTCTTTCTCCAAAACTGCCACAAACTTTACTGTCTTTTACTTCAGTTTTCGTGTTTTGTTGTATGTGGCCCGCGCTGGCTTTGTAACGTTGCATTAAGATGATGATCATGATAATCTTATATTTTTGATGAGATCATCTCATCTCACGCAGAAAGAAAGGGATAAAGGGCTTGATAAAGAGTTGACTTGACTAGACAGCGCAGTGCCTTGAGCGAAGTAAGTAACCTTTGAGATGAGATGTCCTTTTATGCATTTCCTCCTTTTTCTTATGAATATTTGAAGCAGCTTTCTTTTCCTAATGAATTGCTCAAGTTTAACTTGGGTTCGTTCAGTCACAGCATCATTTCTCATTTCACTCATCTTCATCTCATCTCCCTCGAAGGAATGAGGGAAAGAGTTGAAAGGCTTTTTCCAAATGAAAGACACATTTTATGTTCTTTTCTTTTTCTTCTTCTTCCTCGAGTTTGAGGTCAACCAGGGAAAATATCTCGAGAGACATAGACGGAGGCCTTCTTCTTTCCGCCTTTTTCGTATTCTTTTAATGCAGTTATGCATAAAGAAAACGTATTTTTTTCTTCTTCTTCTTCAATGCCATAATGGCTGCTGGATGGAACTACCTATTATAACCACGACCATGGTTCTGTAACAATTTAATCTTGCTTCCCACCCTCAACCTCCATAAGGAATAAAATGGGGTCGTTCATGAATTACGTCATTTGTTCAATTAGAATATCCGGAAGTCCGTGCTTTATTCTTGCATTTCAAAATCCTCATAATTTGGGATAAAGGAACAAAGCATTTCTCGTGACGTGCTTGATGGACAATCCCAGCCCATTTCATTCTTTACACTAATGCAAAGTTACGGTTTTCTTCTGGTCTGCCATGCTCTGGTTTTCAAAGAGTGCGACTTTGCCGTCAAGAGAATGCCACCCAGACCATTCCAGTCCATGAAACTTTTTTTTCCTTTTGAAATGGAACGAAAATGAAAAGGAGTGAGCGAGGAAAGCAAAGGAACAAAGATATATTCCATTCCATTCAGTCTTGACTTTCTCTAGTTTGAATCCTCGAGGCAAGTATATTAACCTTAATTAATGGTAATTCATTGACAGAGTTTTATTGGATTTCTTTTTCTGCGTGGCCTGGGTCTGGTTCGTTTTTTGGGCTTTGTCATTTTCTCCAGAGTCAAAAAAGTGAAGCAAAAGCAAGCTCCAGTTCTGGAAATTCTTTTTCTGGAAAATGTACAGCTACAGTAACACGTGCCACAACTACCACAATCACAATCATTTAAAATGCATGCAGTAGTCTCTCCCATTTCCGTCATTCCCTCACTCACTTGTTCGCCCATTAAACTTCTTCTTTTTTTTTCTTTCGGGAAGGAAAATTAGAAGAAAATGGACTTGTAGCACGCTACGCTACTACCAACTGCCATCATATTATCCCAAGCAAAACCGCAACTAACTGTTCTCTTCTGCTGCAAAAAAAAAGAATTGCTATCTTGTCTTGTCTTCTCCTCCAGTCATAAAAATATTTTTCCATTTTTTAAGGAAATAAAATTACTTATGCTTGTTTTACATCCTCCCATCCATATCCATCCCTCGTTTGGAAAGGAAGAGCTCGCATTATTGCCATTTTATATGCGGAATAACATAAGTCATTATTATTCTTATCGGGAGAAATCGAACGGGAGGGGGCATTCATACACAACGAAAACGTCATGGAAGTTGCTCTGCTCACTTTTCCTTCATAAAAAAATCGTAACGTTCTTTTTGAAGGAATGTTGGAAATATTGCGTGAAAATCCGACGATGCCATAAAAATATGAAAACCTCGTTATTATTACCTCTTCGCATATGTATTTTGCAATTCAATGACTTTTCAAAGAGGCTTCATGTTCATGTTCATCTCCTCAA
>JAHZMX010001714.1:0-27712 GCA_027743895.1 Seira musarum | reverse complement strand
TAATGCTTTCTTTGACTGTTTGTATTGTTGACGTGTTTTCTTTCATTTTCTTTCTCCGATTTTTTTTTCCACGACTTTTTTCGCTCAAATACATACAGTCCGTCAAGTTCTTCTGAGGAAATCTTCATATAAACTAACTTTCTCTGAAGCAATATCCTCCTTTTTTGGAAGCACTCGAATGGGTAATAGGTACAATGTTGTTTTCTTTTCTAAAAATACTACTACTATTACTACTAACCACCATCGTAGAAAATAGAAATTGAACTTTGCAGAAGAACGTCGATATTTTGTGGCGCTAGTAAAATAAAGAAACTGTTCAATGTCATCTTTCCCAGGGAAACTGTACAGGGATGGATACACAAATTTTTGGTTAGTTTAGCTGACAAAGTTGCTTTCACTAAAGACTCCCGTTTTTTGTAGATGTAATTTGTTTCATATTGTACACTTGTTCATTTTTTTTTTCCTTAAAAATTTTCTGTGTAAAAGTAAAAGCTTTATTATGCTGACGGATGCATGTTTTCCTTCAAATTACATAGTGCCTGGCGTCGTATTACTCGACTTGTGAAATTGATGTTATTAACTTTTTCGAGTGAAAAATGAGGAGCATTTTTTTTATTTTTTAAACTGACTTTCTTTATTTTAAGCGTAGGTACTGTCAGTCATGCAGTCGTAGTCCTAGCCATTTCATTTGCTTGTCTTTTTTTTATCCATCATCTCATATTATCCTTGGTAAAGATGCCGTGCGGAATCTTGCGTGGCCATCATCAACGTCGTAAACGGGAAGTGAAGCCCACATTTGGGACACGACAGCTCCTCCAACTCCTCACTCTTCGTCATTCGTGTGGGTAGTAAAAAATGAAGCAATGTGTATTTGCGATTACTACATTGATATTATCAAAATGTGAATCTATCATGCATTACGTAAGATGATTGTAAAAAAACGTGTACTTTTGCCCTGTTCTCATTTCGTTCCCGGGTTTATTGATGGATATTACGGGGAGTAATTCAGCTCAGCTCGTTCGCGTGAATTGGAGCGTACACATACACCGCATTACTTTACTCCTAGACTTGTATTATATATATTTTTTTATCAGTTTTGGCTAGAGAAATAAACGCATTCCTAAACGAGAGCAATATCAGCTTTCTCTTACTAACGAGGATATAATTCAATGATATTGCTTATTGTGAAACTCAAAAAGTGGCGTGGAGACTCGTAGTACCAGAGTAGGAGCAGGATGTGTAGCCTTTAAAAAGGAATAGCTTTTAAAAAAGTTAGTCTTTTTATTGTCCTCTTTAATTGTGTGTGATCATTGAAGTACGAAAGCTGTTTGCAATTAAATTGTAAAATGAGAAGTGAGTTGAGTTGGGCTGAATTCTCCACAAAAAGGAGATNTATTTTTTTATCAGTTTGGCTAGAGAAATAAACGCATTCCTAAACGAGAGCAATATCAGCTTTCTCTTACTAACGAGGATATAATTCAATGATATTGCTTATTGTGAAACTCAAAAGTGGCGTGGAGACTCGTAGTACCATAGTAGGAGCAGGATGTGTAGCCTTTAAAAAGGAATAGCTTTTAAAAAAGTTAGTCCTTTTATTGTCCTCTTTAATTGTGTGTGATCATTGAAGTACGAAAGCTGTTTGCAATTAAATTGTAAAATGAGAAGTGAGTTGAGTTGGGCTGAATTCTCCACAAAAAGGAGATACATATCATATAATAGCACATGGATACATATATAGTTACACTGATGATATGATGTTTAAAAAAAATAGTCATAGAAAAACTCTCAAATCAATCTAGTTTTACTATCCAAAGATCAACTGAAAGTATCTGTGGAGCGACTCTGTCTCCTCTCTCGATGGACACAATGGTTTCACATTTGACGTGACTTTTTTACTGTTTGACTTTCTCTTCTCGTTCACTCTTGTTCACGTTTCCAATGTAAATCTAATCTACAATGAACATCATCATGTACAAATACGAGTTGCTCGATAATAATAGTGGAGGCGGAGCGGAGCAAGCGATAAGGAAATTAAAAAGGGTTATATAAAGTAATAGAGTAGTAGTAGAACATAAAAGAAATATACCGACACTATGCACATATCCTAAACTCTTTTACAATGATGAAATCTAGCTAATGTAGGGCAACAAAAAATGTAAATTTTTCTAGACTATTGGGATTCGGGACATTTTTAAAAAATGAACAAAAAAACATGGTATTTTCAACTAATAATATAACCATGGTCGAATTACTTTTTTTTTCAAGCATTTTTTATACTCGAATCCAGTTCACTGACAAACGAAACGAGATGTAGTTTTTTGAGAATTTTGTTTACAAGCTTTGGCGGACAAACAACAATATCCGAGAAAATGGTTGTTTTTAGTAAATAGAAGGGAAGTTTTTGTAGTTTCGCAATTTGCTCCATTCCACTTTTAATTAAAATCGAATACGATCCAATCCAAAAATGAATATTTAAAAACTTTCTGAGATTGCTCCGTCTAATTGAGATATCCCTTTTGTAATAGTCGTTATTGATCTTGTTCATTCTCTCATGAGCTTGTGATATTTCTTTCCCGGAACTGAAATGAATTCCTCATTCCCACAACAGTTATTGTGATTTCGGTTTGCTGGAAGGTAAAGAGCGAAAATGGAGAAAACATTTGTTTTTTGTGTTCAACTATACTATATACTAACTCATTTTGTAGCAGTTATAGTATAGTTTAGTTATCTCAAAATAATTTTCTACTTATTTAGGATTGTTCGTTGGCATGCTTTGATGTTGTAGATGATGGGAAGGCACATGTATGGTTGTACATACTTACATACATACAAACATGTACACAATGAAAATCTCATTTACTATTTCTCCTAACAAATATGTTTTTGGATTCTATGGTCTGATTATGCGTGTATCTCTTTATTTCTGTAGCTTTTACTTCCTTGTTAACGATATCTTATTTTGTGCCAGAAAATGAAATGGGAGGAAAAGCAGACACAATACAATACAATCTCCCTTGTACAATGTCCTCACTCACTCACTCTGTATTCAATTACCAATTAGTCGTCCTCGTTCTCATTAGATTACTCCTCCGGTGACCTGAAAGGTTTCACTCAAATTTAAAAAGTGTAAATGTTAATGACGAATACATGGCCAGAGATAAAAATCTCTTTTCCTCATAGTCACGCTGACGTAAAGTATACTTGAGTATAAATTAAACCGGGTTAGTTGAATGGCCCTTGGATGTTCATGTTCCGATTGCACAAAACAAAAACATGAAAAAAAAGCTAGGGAAAATGAAATCCAGGATTTGTAATTTTAATGACATACCAAGAAAGAAATATGTGGCAAGCTTTTTGTTTAGCTAAACTCAGTATTTAAATATGTATAAGAGACAAATAAAAACCTCAAGACAACAGATGCCGGAAGAATATTTCGTTGGGTTAAAACTAACTTCCAACTCACTAGCGAGATGTTGTTCTTGTATTATTTTTATATATATATTTTTTTGTCTTTGTTGTTTTATTTTAAGTTGAGATAGAGTTGTAATTTTTTCTTTGCCTGAACCGTAGCTCATGTGCTAATTTTGGACGCATTGCGACTCTCTTTTACATGTCTATTTTCCCCTTGTTCCTCTTATATCTGGATCTGGAAAATAACCTTTTATGCATTGCTCGTTTAAAGCGGATGTTATTTTGGCAGAAAGTTATGTTTGCACAAAGTAGCAGTTTTTTTACTTCTTTGTTGACAGTTTTCTCTTTTTATTGTGTGTTGTGTAGTAGTGGTAGTAATAGTAGTAGTATAGTTGTAATAGGAGACGCTCAAAAATCCTGAGCTGAATTCTTCCCATCCAAAAGCCATCGCACACATCACATCCATGTGCTAATGTATGTGTTCACAGTACCACTTTATAATGTCAATGGAAACGCTAACACTGATTTTGATATGTCCGTCTGTCCGTCCAAATGGTGACTTTTGACGACAGCTTGAGACTCAACGGAATTAGCCTTCATCCTCTTGATTTTAGTTCCTGACGGGATTTAATTTTATTTTCATATAATATAAAAATGTACATAGTGATGGGTCTTTTGGTGTCACATTGCAGCAATGTAGTGCCCTAGGAGTGTGGAAATGGTTTAGTTGAGATTTGAGGTATTGACTGCTTATCATTTCATCATTCCGTTTTTGTCATTTCCAGCTACGTCACAGCATCCGTAAAAAAATTTGTTTTTTATACTGAACTCTTGTATTCTCTCATTTTTCCTTTGCTCTTCATACGAGTAACCCTAAGTAGCACTCTATCGAGGGTCGGTGACTTACTTCTTACTCTCAGTACTTTCACCGTATCAACATATCACAAGGGAAATGAAGACTGGCTTTTTTGGATGCTGCCTCGAGGAAGGAATGTGCACAAGCTTTCTCATGTCCCTTGTTGTCAAAGAGAAAGGACAACTGCAGAACTGCTGATGTGACACCACTCCTAAATATTTTTGTTCGGCCTGATTAGTGATTACCATAAAACGTATAGTCGCTTACACACACTCGCTGTGCCTGTGTCTGTTTCTCTCTCTCTTTCGTCCTCCACGTCTCTTAGCTTTGTTTCCCAAAGAACAGTTGGACATAAGTATAATGGAAGAGTGGCGCAAATCCTTCCTTCCTTTTTTTTCACCACTACCACTTCCACTGCTATCACAATTCCTTATAAAGAGATGCATGGACTTTTTTTTTTCACCCTATTATTGTTTCGTTCTTCTCTATTTACATTACTTTTGGATGAAAGCATACCACTACTACCAGTGACGGCAAAGAAATGAATCGGTCAACATCAACGAAAAACAACACACACACACACAGATAGAGATAGAGAGAAAGATGCAAGGAAACCAAGTGCTCATCATGATCTACCAGTTTTTTTTCTTCTTTGTCTCATTGCATACCCTTGTAAGTAGTATATCCTTGCACGTCTCTGGGGATAAAAGGGCTTTAAACACATTTTCCACTGGTCCCACGTAAACCTTGAATTTATTGATGCGATTTGTACGAACCCGAACCAGAGGGAGAAACTACTCAAGTGTGGAGTAGCAAACACAGCTATTTATTGTTAGCTTCGTATTTTTTTTTTCCTTCTTACACTGTCACCAAATTGCCAGTATTAGTTTCTGCCACTACAAATATGTGAAACATTTTTCGAAGCTATTAAGCACGTTTTCTTCTTGTCGTTGTCGTCGTCGTCAATATCGTATCTCGTGATTTCCTCATCTTCCACTTCAAGTTATTTGGTTTGCAGTGAAAAGGTATGATAAACCGATCAAGTTCCAAAAATACAGGGGAAAAAAGTATCTCGTAAGATGCTTTTGTGATAACAGTGACTTGACTTGACTTGACATTAATCACTTTGATCATAGTAGTGGTAGTACTTAGTTGTTGAGCATCATCTCTTGTGATAACATTTTGGGTAAATATACCATACTACTTACTTACATCACATCACATCATGACTTTGTATTGTAACTTTAACGGTGTGACTTGACTTTAAGTGTGTATTAAAGAATACCGATAGAGATAGAGGTACACCTGGTGAATTCAGTTCAGTGTTTATCGTCGTTCTACATGAGAGGAGCTAATGTATCTATGTGGTAATATCTCGCGGCTCAGCTCTTCCTTTATTTCCTCCTCCATCTCTATTGAGTACTTTCACTGTCCCGTCCTAAAAAAACTGGTGAAGTACACTTCAATATTTAGCGAACTGTGATGTGATATTGTATGAACTATGAACATGAAGTAGAGTCGGAAATCCCTGATACTTTTTTTTTTTTTTACATTATTCCTTTGCACACACAAAAAAAACGTGGAAAATATGTACATGATATTACGAAGAAGACTTCTAACATTTCACTCATCATTTATTTCCTTGAATTCCTGATCGGATTGTTTTCCTTTCCCTTTCATTTTTTTTGTTGCCAATCTGAAAATACTTAATGTGATGTGAAATCACCTTGGCTTTCCCCATCCATTTATGTATTCAAACATGTAATAGTATGCAATACATTTTAATTCGAATGAGTAACGCTTCTTCAATTTCTCCTAAGTGGTATGTAAGTATGGTGCTGTGCTATCAATCAATTTCCTCTTCGACATACCTATATCTCTATAGCATTTTCTCCTTTATTTTTGTGGAATTATTAATGCGAAAAATATTGTTCAAGAATAATAGGAGCTGCTCAAATGACATGCATTTCATGATTACAAACAAAAACGTAAATGCATTAAAGTAGATATGCGCACTTCATACAATTTTTTTTGCAATTTTTCTTTTGTTGTTGGTCTGGTGCTGCTTCTGCTGCTGTCGAAGCATCATGTATTATTACGACTGTTACAAACCTGATACATTTTTTTTTTGCTTCAAATGAACGCGATTTTGTTTGTCTTACTTTCATACACTAATGGAGTGCACAACTTTCACCCTTTGATATTTACGAAATTTCGTTGATGCAGATGATGTTTCCCGTTACAATGCAGAAAAAAAATATTGCAGCAGATGCGAGGGAAATTGTCTACTGCTTTTAGTATACTTATACTTTTAATTTCTAATACATTTCTAATATCTACTTACACCAATCTCCCTACGTCCGGTTTTAATGTGATTGCGTTGCTACATTTGATGGAAAGCAGCTTTCTCACCCTCGAGTGTTGTTTTTAGAACCCTGTACAACTTCCTTTGCCAATAGAAATCCTATAAATATTATTACATATGTACATGCCTATCTACAATTTTAGGGGCTCCTAACTTGTTATTCAGGCAAGCTGTTGTTTTCTTTCTTTTTTTGTAGTAGAAAGCCAGTAATTTCGATACTGTTTTCATTAGAAGTGCATGGAAGTTCCAACGAATTGCTGGCACAGGACGTGATTTTTTTTTGTTCTGGCAAAATCACTTCATTTTTGCTTCTTTATAGCTCCAAGATATAAATAACATTCAAGGAAGATAACCAATCCTGTTCAACCCTCCTGAGAATCTTTTCCAACAATGTCCAGTGAATTCCCAACCCCGAATGTTTAAACAAGCCATGATTCCGCAATACACGCGTAAAATATAAAAGAAATGTTCAATCTTTTTTTTTCACCAAGCGACCTGTCTAGTTTTTAAGGAACATATTACCCCGAACACCTGTCATTTGTACAGTTTGAAGCATCCTGTTTTCCTTACGACTTGCGAGTTGCGACTATGACAATGTAATGTGACTCCAAACTTTTTCTCCTAACGATGAACGTTCTAAAACATTTGAAAATCTAGTGTAACGAAAACAGAAACTGCTGAGCTTAATCCGTTCCTCCAATCCTATTTCCTCTGAAAGCAGTGACGGAAAGTAATACATATAAATAGGTATGGTACACAAGTAGTTATGTATATTACGGCGGAAGTGAGCAGGGAGAAAGAGGGGAAGTAAACCCTAATTCTAGTCTTTTCTCAAGCCAAATTCCTCATTTTTCATAAAGTGGAGAAAGACGCTGACATCATTCTTTTTTCTTTATAATCGTGTGCAACTTGCGAGTACAGTGAAGCATTCGAAAGCTAACGTACCTTATTGTTGGTGATAGAATCATCCGTTTTTTTTTCTTATTGAAAAACTATCACAATGGATTTTTCCAGAGTTCCTTTAAAAACAATGTTGTCGTAGTTGTACGTATACACTATGTGCAAGTAGACTTTTGTAAGAGGCGTGACAGAGGTAATTGAGATTTGCGACATTTTTTTTTCTTCTGAAAACTCTATTCCTAAAGCGGGTGGAAGGAAGAAGGAACGTCGTTTCGGCTTTTTGACATGTATGAACTACTACTACTACTTATACAAACAGGAGCAGTAGTAGTAAAAGTAGTAGGAGTACGTGAAAAGATTTTGATGCAAAGGGGGAGATATATATTTTTTTACTGTAGACTTAATTTATTTTTAATGTGCTTTTGTTGTCGTTTCAGTTGGTTGGAGGTGAGTTCGACATGGAGCTTAACTTTGTCATTCAAGATGCTCAGAATATCAAGCATATGCTGGAAATGCTTGATCACTGTCCACCACATCTTCAGGTAGGTATTCGACCTTTAAACTTTTATATTTTCATGTTTTTTATTATGATGTTACTTTTACTACTCCAATGGCCCGGATTAACTTTCCCCTGAACATTTTTTATGCACTGGAATACGGAATACCATCCCATCAATAAAACATGCATACTTGTGGTTCGCATTTTTATTATCATTTGTTTTGTCTTCAGTGTGTTATTTCGTGTTTTTGCATGACAATTTAGTCCTACAGATAAAATAAATGAATGTTTTGTTGCAAACATTAGCAGGGGAAAATGTTTGGAAGGGTACATCCCCAAAACAAAAACTTTCCCCGTAGCATAGCATCCCACTCGCCAATTAAATAATTTCTGGGGTTATTCGCACGCCCTTTGATCCTACTTAAGTAAACTTTTAAAAGATATGGGAAAGCAAAGTCCCATTTGTCATCTACCTAAAGACCTCGAGAGTGAGTGGTTTGGTTTGATGGGTATGTATGTTTGTAGCGAATATATCTGTTGGTTCATATGTGGTGTGCACTTTGCAACTTACGTAAATATAAAAGAGCCCTTTGTATGGGGTACTCTGAATCTGAACGGATGGGTTAGTTTTATTCCCAGCAGACCTCTTTTTTGTGTAGGATTAAAGAGTGAAAACCATTTTAAATGGAAAGTTGATGTTTCTTTTTTGCAACTCCTCCTACTACCATAATTTATCAGTCATATGATCTACCTATACGAGGTCTTATAATAAACATCGCGTAGGTGTTTTGCTTTATGGGGAAACATAAATACGGCCAAGTTAATGGATTATGATGATTTTTAATGGGCATCCTCTAATTGAATTTTATGGTTTGTTGTAATATAATGACGTTTAAAAGTTTTTTTTTCTGTCGAAGGGAATGGTCGAGTGAAAGAAATTTTCATTTGAGATTTTGACTTTGAAACTCTAGTCATTAATCACGAAAGTTCATGAGCTCATTGATCCCTTTACTGTTTGTTCTTGTTCACTCGTAGTCGTTGTAGTCAGTCAGTCTGTTTACACGTTTAACGGTCGACGTGATCCTGTAATCGGCGGAGACTTCTGCTGGTTGGCCTGGATTGTCTGGGAAATCTGCATACCTGATTACAATATGCTAAAACTATTATCTTTCCAGGTTTGCATCGTCAAACAAAAGAAAGTACATTTATCATGAAGAAACAGAGAATTTCCTCATTACTTATTTAGTAAGTGGCTTGCATGGTATCCGAATGGTGAGGTTTTTGATGTGCTTCTATTTAGAAAAGATTTTTTTTCAACGGAATACGCATCTGTGGTTCACCATCTATCTTCCCGTTTTTGTTTGCCTTCTTCCCCTTTTCAGCGTATTTTCCAGCTTTGNGTTTAACGGTCGACGTGATCCTGTAATCGGCGGAGACTTCTGCTGGTTGGCCTGGATTGTCTGGGAAATCTGCATACCTGATTACAATATGCTAAAACTATTATCTTTCCAGGTTTGCATCGTCAAACAAAAGAAAGTACATTTATCATGAAGAAACAGAGAATTTCCTCATTACTTATTTAGTAAGTGGCTTGCATGGTATCCGAATGGTGAGGTTTTTGATGTGCTTCTATTTAGAAAAGATTTTTTTTTCAACGGAATACGCATCTGTGGTTCACCATCTATCTTCCCGTTTTTGTTTGCCTTCTTCCCCTTTTCAGCGTATTTTCCAGCTACTGTAGCTTTCGCATCATCATCCCATCCGTTGGCTTCACTTGGTAGGGCATGCCATGTGGGGAAAATGTATGTATTTTGCTTACGAGGCGAAAAGCTTGCAATGATTAAGTTAGTGTGTTGCTCTCGATGCTTAAGTAGATTTATTAATGAATTCTGCATCATATTGCTTTCACATAAAAGCTTCAGCTCAAAAAGATGTGAGCTTGAGCTACGCTTTACTTTACTGGCTTCCTTTTTTTGTTATCCTCTGAGATAATCAAGTATAAGTAGATAAAAAAAGAATGAGTCTTCCTCACTCAACTTGTTCGAGGGACCTTTGTTTTCCATCTCGACCAGACCATACCACGTCTCTGAGGATGATGATGTAGGATGTAGCATTGTTCACACTAAAAAACTTTTTTTTCGGGGGCAAATTGCGTTTGGACAACTGATTCCAAAAACTAAACTGTGTCTAATGAAAACTTTACTTCTTAAACACTTCTCGCTTTCTCTAGTTTTTCTCCTCAAGTCAAGTCAAACATCGTGGGAAAATGTGGAGTTTGGGCAGAAAGGACAGAGGTTGCTTTTCACTTTCTCCGCTATCATCTGGTGCAGTGCATTGAGTAAAGACTTTTAGCCACTTGACAAACTACTTTCTAAACTTAGTGACAACTTTCTTCAATTTTCCCCTAGTCAATCCTTCTGAAAACGAATCGCTCTAATTCTTTGCCATCCCTTCTTCTACTTTTCTGTTGTAGTTGTAGTATTAAATGCAACAACAGCACCAGAACTCTTACTCGCTACCCGCTTGATGAGGAAAGTGTCAAGTTTAGCGCAAATGAAATCCTTGGAAAGAAATTACCATTCTGTCTCTCTCTTTCTACGCTTTACTCAAATCCATCTCCTCAAAGGGTTCGCTTGATTCATATATAATGTTTTTTTTTCTCCACATCTCACTCACTCAACAACAAACCTAGAGGCACACAAGAAGTATCCGAACCAACAAAACCAGGCCAGACCAGACCAGGCCTGGCAGACAGAAAATTCTTCAATGCATTTTTGATGGAAGGTGATTTAAGCGCTTGTACAGAATTTACGCGGTTGTGTTGGGAATGTGTGTGGCCCTTTTCTCATTCAAACTAAAACTAAATATATCCATCCTATTTTTTTTTTGTACAATATGCACTTTACTCACTCTCTCGACTTCGTTCCTCTCTTTCGAATCCCATTTTGAATGGTTCGCTGGAAAAGCAAAGAAAAAGGGAAGAATAAAAGCTTCACCCTCGGTTACTCCTTCTTCTTTTTCCTTTGGCGAGGAAAATCCTGTCAACAACTTATTTTTATTTTCTTAACACTTCTGGCTTGTTGAGCTTTAAAAAGCCTGTAATTCAAAGTTGAAGAGAAAAGTCCGAATAAGTTAATACGTTTCTTATCACACACACGTACATAATCATATTTGTAGGTTTATGTATGTATGCTTTTCTTTCTTTATGTCCGATACATATATAAAAAGTTTGTATTCACTTGATGGAAATAACCTTAAAAAAATTTTTTGAGAACCTCTGCTAAGCTCTTCATAACGCTGTATTGCAATTTAAATGAAAAACCAACAATGAGACCGAGACCATACTTTTTTGAAAAATACTTTTTTTTTCATACTCATGACAAGTGGTGTTCTGCTTTTGAGTTGCCTACATTGAGTTGAGAATTTTCTTAATAGAAGAAGAAGAATGACGATAACAAGAAATTTTTTCCGCTATTTTCCTCACACGACACAAGCACTGACCCATTGTATGAAAAACTTGGGATGTCAAACGTTTACATTTTTTTTCCTTCAAAATGGTTTGGTAGTAGGATCATCCTTAAAATTTATTTCTGCATCCAATGAACTCTGTTGATCACCACAAGCGTAGAAACAGTAAGGTAGTAGTAGTCGTAGAGCGGAATTACATAAGGAGACTTTCCGGCACACTGCTTTTATATCATTACTACGTTGGCATGGTTTGGCACTCAAAGGAATATTAAAAGATCTCCATATTTAAAAGAAATACTCCCGACTTTTTCACAGCCTTTTGCTCTTCTTCCTTCCTCCTCTGTGATGCGGTGCGGTGCGCGGTGGTACGACGTCATTGATTTTTATAATTTCTCTTTACAGCTTCTTTTTTTATCGGGATATGCATTCATCAATATCCGCAAGCATTCATTGTTCCCTTCCGTTTTTCTAAGAGATTAGATTTCTCTAATTTGCATAGAAATTGCGCCTACCAACCAACCTAACCCTTCTTCCATGTGTTTGGCACTCAAAGGAATATTAAAAGATCTCCATATTTAAAAGAAATACTCCCGACTTTTTCACAGCCTTTTGCTCTTCTCCTTCCTCCTCTGTGGTGTGGTTCTGTGTGCGGTGGTACGACGTCATTGATTTTTATAATTTCTCTTTACGGCTTCTTTTTTATCGGGATATGCATTCATCAATATCCGCAAGCATTCATTGTTCCCTTCCGTTTTTCTAAGAGATTAGATTTCTCTAATTTGCATAGAAATTGCGCCTACCAACCAACGAAACCCTTTTTCCATGGAAGTTTTTGTATGGTGATGCGATCATGATGATGATGATAATAATGGTGATGGAATGATGAAATATAAATTACCATACTTGACTCAACTTTCCGTGCTCCGTGATTAACTTGAAAAAATAAGACTCATTGAAACCGCACATTTATAGCCATATAATAACTTAAGTCATAATAGCTATAGCCAACCGGACTTTTCAAGATCCACATCAAAATTCTCCCATGACACATGATGCTTTGTGCATCAAAACATGCTTCTACGTTTTTCGGCTAAGTATGAATTTTCGCTTGAATTGTTTAGCACTGGCAACGGAAACGAAACCACACCACTGCTTTGAGCATTCCTTCAATTTGGGCAGATGTTAGCGAGAGAAAAAAAAATTTATTTATAATAATAGAATATTTTCTAATAATAATGGACGAAAACCAAGTTAGCTAAGGCATATGCATCAGTTTACAGGATTCGACTCTCGACTTTCACTCTTTCTCTCATTCATTCACTCACTCACTCACTTCCTAATGCCGTAAGTTGTGGTTTGTGACGAGGCACGTACACCCTTTTGCATTCAAACGAATCGAACCATGATTTTAGTTACTGTCGAGCAGTGCGCATCAAATGATGATGTATGGGCTACCCTTTTCTGATTATATTGAAATTTTTTGAAAAGATATCTTCTTCAAATTATGTTATATTGCCCAAATAACGTTGTGTACTCCCATGAAAATAGTTTCTACTCATGTGGTATTGCTTTGCGGTAAAATTGCCGCACGGAAGCTCGTGTGCACAGAGAATTCTTATTTGGCGTGGTTTGTTTTCTCCTTCCTACCAAAAAAAATATCATCATTTTAGATACTCATGCCCTGCTCCTTGCTCCTTCCTTTTCTTTTCCCTTTTGAATATATTTTTTTTCTTCTGCAGCAGTCAACTCATTCTTGTTAGGAATTACATATTAGCTCTACTGACTCAGTTCAATCTAGAAATAAGATGGGTTGGTAGTATGTAGTAATTTATAAATTTGAATTTCCCATCTAATTTTGACTGCATAAAATTTTTGCTAGACATTAGGGAAAAAATATCTGCAATCGGGAGAAGAAAAAAAATCCAGAGTTGGAGTCCTTTGTGAATACATACTTTGTGTGTGTGTGTAGGATGCGGTGCATGGCACACACAAAACTGATAAATTCTCGGAAACGAACGTAATTTTCTTTGGTTTCTTTTTTGCTGAACCAAAAGTTTCCGTTTAAATGTGCTACTTAGAAGTACTGTGTAATTTTGTTTTGCTTGAACTTCTAAATCTGTGAGAGTGGAGTAGTCGAGTCAGAATCAGAATCAGAAAAAGAGATAAATGTACCTACGACTACGTAGATGAAAGGAGGCTTTTGTTTGTTTTTAACGTCCTATTGCTGCCGCCACCAACCACCGCAGCATCTTATTTCCTTCCGCTTTTCGTCTTATGTGCTAATTTAATAGGGTGTGTGTGCTCCAATGCTCATATGTCCACCGGGTGAAGTCTGAATCTGGATTGCTGTACGATCGCCGTATAAGTAGGGTGAAAGAAATAGTGGTATATACATACTTACACACAATCACAATCATCATCATATGATTACGGCGATTACGTATTATGAGGGATGAGTTAGGTTGGAAGAGAATTGCTTCTATAATATGGAGGTTTACTCCTTTCCCTTTTCATCTTTATTCTTTAAGGTTCGCTTTTTTCACTTCCTTTGCATGATATTTGCTCGAGTAGTTCGAGTCGAGTCAAGAAGATCTCAGAGATAGATGAAGAATGAAAAAAAGAATTTTTTTTGTTCTGCTTTGGTTTGCTTTGGTTCTCGAATTGTTGGTTGGTTTGGTAGGAGATCGACAAGTTTGCTGTTTTCTGTGAAAATCAGAGACTTTTCTGTATCATCTCGCCAAGTAATTCTTATTCTGAAGGGATTCTTCTCTTCTCACCATTTTCTCTTTTATGAGAAGGGGGATTTTTTTCGAATTTCTTTTCCTTTTTGCTTATATATCTTCTATTTACTTACTTACTTACCATGTTGCATGCTTAAGCTGTTTTTCTTGTCTTTATTGTTTTAATGGAACTTCGATATCGATCTGATTAGGCTTATTGCAAGCAATTGGCGATTTTCATCTTAACTCTCAACGACTCCTGGCTTTTAGTCTTGAGTGAGTGAATGATGGCTCGCTTTATTCTTTTACAAGATTACAAGTGGCGGGCTATATATAGAAAAAACGAAGCTCTTTGAAAACTGGGAAAACCTTTGAGTCGGATTATTGGTTTTGTATGCAATGTGTAGAGATTTATTTATACGATCAACATCAGGCGAGTGAGTAGGTAAAATTACCAGATTAACGAGCCCTTTTTCTCCGACTAGATCATGGATACGAAGGAGGGTGATTTGATAAATCACTACCCCTCAAACTCTCAAGTGAGGAGTGAAAGAGAGAAAGTCGAAGGAAAATTAATGTTGTGTAAGCAAGCCATATAGTCTTTTTTTTCTTCCGGTCCCACTTTAACAGCGGTTAAAATTCCATTTTGTGGTGTTGACCTTCGTGGTCTACCAACGAAATTATGGCCGCCCCTATCACTTACCTTTGAGACACACTTTCATGTAGTAAATTTTGCACCACCACTCGACTCTCACTACCCAAGGAAAACTTTCTCATTCCTCTACTTTTCACTCCTTTTCCTCGTCATAACATTTTTCATAACAAAAGGATGGAAATGGAGGGGTAGTGAAAGCAAACTTGAAAAGCATGTACGTAAATACAGAAGCATCGCGAACCTATCGTCGACTCCTTTCGCAAAGATAAACTGTCAGCGTTGCAAAGGCAAATAAATCAAGCGATCATAGTTTGAAAATAGTTGGCAAACATATGGCGTGCCTTATCAAACCGATCATCCTTAAGATTCATAAAAAAACATGAGAGAAAGCTTCTTCGAGTTTAAAATGCTACCACAACCAAACCTTCCCATAAATACCAGTAGTAACGTTGCTTGCTCATATGTTTGGAGTTGTTGTAGTTGTCGTAACCGTATCATATCATAACGCAACGGATTCTAGTATTCTTTAGAAAGCTTGTTTTGCTTTGCCCCACTATAGTAACTCTGTTGTACCATACCTTATGAAGTGGCACTTAAAGAGAATGTGCGGTGTGATAACTAAGGAACCTGGAGAAGAAAGAAATTTTCTTTGCATGATTTATTAGCGTTTCAGTAGAAGACACCCAGGTGGGCTTCTTTCCTGATATTGCTCCTCGTAAAATCTCCACTTCTCTCTGGAGAGATCGAATGATGATGATGATGACGATGGTGATGGTAGTAGTGGTGGTTGCTGATGCGATCCTGGTGGTCGCGGTATCATGCTTTATGTTCCTCTGACGGAAGGCATGGTCGTCCAGTTTCATATTATTATGATTTCCTGTTTTGTGTCGGAAATGAAATGGTGAAAGAAAAAGCCCACAAGTTTTTTTTTTACTAGAAGCTAGCTTGCTGGACCTGGAATCGGTGGTGCACTTAAGCAGCACCCCTGTGAAGATCATTCACCTAAATGAGCCTCTATATGATTCAACAACTTTACGCCACATTGATATCCTTCACAGTGTGTTAAACCATTTTCCTATGGATTTGACAAACATACGTATACACAGTAAAAAATTGCCTTTCAGCTTATCACTTTTCCTCCTTTCCCCTTTTCTTATTACAACTTAACGCTTTCTTCAACGTCATGTCAGTCAAAAGAAGGAGATTTCTTTTGGTTTACCAAATATTGTTTCTAGACAATCTTTTATTGTTACGATTTGCGACTCGATCAATTTTTTGTTGAAATTTTTAGTTTGGTGTCATTTTTAAGCCCTTAAGTACCAAGCAATTGGAAATGCGCGTTATGCCTCAATGATGTCAGCTAACGAACTAAAAAAAAGTTTCATCATTCCGCCTGGCTAATTTTAATTTTTTAATAAATTATCAGCAAAAATTCCGTTAAAATTCAGAAATATTTCCATCCCAATTGTGGTGGATCTGAAAATATTTCATTCACATAAATAATTAATTATACCGGCCAAGGAGTAATTATATAATGCATAAAAATAATTAAAGCATTTAAAACATTAACCATTATTTATTTAATATTTTCTAATGTTATTTTTTTCACAGGCCGAAATATGGAGTGTGTTCATCGCAATTCTTCGTAAAAGTGTGAGAAACCTTCAGGCATGTACAGATGTTGGCCTCATCGAGCACATCCTTTTTAGACTACCACATGCAGAGCCTGTTGTGGCAGGTTTGTTATTTTATCAAATTGAAAATGTAGTATTCTCCACCAGTAACTGTAATGCTTTGTCACATTACATCCTGTTGCTTCAAACAAATAAAAAGTTTTTTTTTTCTTCCCAACTTTGATTTGTGTGAAAAAAAAGTTTTATTTGTTCTTTCTAATTTTCAGATTTGCTTATCGAGATGTTGGGTGTTCTTGCGAGCTATAGTATTACCGTGAAAGAGCTCAAGCTATTATTCAGCTCAATGAAAGCTGCTAATGGAAGATGGGTATGATAAAAAAATACCATAAATTACATTAAAAATTTCTGTAAATACAAACACTTTCAGGAAATAACTTTAAAAGAAATGCTTCGGGATGTTTCTTCAGTAATGGCCTCATTTCTACAATTTTCATAAGTGTCCAATCAAGAAAATGTATTTTTATGTTTGCGTCTGCGCTACATTGAAATTTTTATTTTTTGAGGCCACTTTGGATTTTTACCATAATTTTAATTTTTATTTCAAAAGCAAAATGTATTTTATAAAATCCGGTAATTAACTAAAAAGGGTAAGGGGAAAAGCCTAAAACCATTCATTTTTCTTTGAATCCATGTAGCCCCGACATTCAGCCAAATTACTTAGCGTGCTTAGGCAAATGCCTCAGAGAACGGGTCCCGACGTGTTTTTCAGCTTCCCAGGAAAGAAAGGCTCGGTAAATTCTTAACTATTTCCGTTTCTTGTAATTTCCTCTCCTTCGCAATTATTTTTGTTGGGAAAAATAAACATTAAAAAAACAATTTGTTCATCACAGGCAATTCTCCTTCCGCCTCTTGCAAGGTGGCCGTATGAAAACGGATTCACGTTTATGACGTGGTTCAGACTGGATCCAATAAATTC
Organism: Seira musarum; assembly: GCA_027743895.1. Classification (NCBI taxonomy): domain Eukaryota; kingdom Metazoa; phylum Arthropoda; class Collembola; order Entomobryomorpha; family Entomobryidae; genus Seira; species Seira musarum. The sequence continues at coordinate 10,228 of JAHZMX010001714.1, read as the reverse complement.
CGTAAATATTGAACGTGAAAAGCCATACTTGTACAGGTATGTGATTAAATCATTCACGAAGATGACCTGTAATATGAATGGGGATTCCCTGGAAATAAATCTTATTGATTTAATTCTCCAGTTTTAAGACGAGTAAAGGTGTAGGCTATTCCGCCCATTTTGTTGGTAACTGTCTCGTACTTACCTCGATGAAAGTGAAAGGGAAGGGCTTCCAGCATTGTGTAAAATATGAATTCCAGCCCAGAAAGGTAATCATATATACATTTTGAGTAGTTCATGCCGAAAATAGGATTTGTAATCCACTTCCTTTCACTTCACAATGTTCTCATATATGGATTTAGAGAAATTCATCCGATTTTCTTTTTCCCATTCCATTTTCTAGTGGTACATGATAGCCATTGTGTACATTTACAATCGGTGGACAAAGAACGAGATTAAGTGCTTTGTCAACTGTCAGCTTGCGTCCAGTACAGAAATGGCTTGGTTTGTTTCTACGAATGACGTAAGTTCACTCTTTCTATCTATAACACTTTGATGAGTTTTTAATTGGGATCGCTTTGTAGTTGAAGTGGTAGACGGAAAGTCACGACGCCTTCAATAGACCTGTCGGGATTTGTTTTTGTTTTCGTACTTGTGTGATTTATCTTGATTGTTATGAACCCCACGTTAATGGCGTTTCACTTTGCCCCACCAATGACCATTTTTCTCTTTTTGTACTTTCCAATGAAATAATTATTTTTCTGGAGAATGTAAAAGAAACGTAATATGCGCTAATGTAATTTTGTATAATTTATATTTAATTCGTAAAATAAATTTAAATTTTAGCCTTTCGACAAGTGTTACATTGGGGCAACACCAGACCTGGACGAGGAAAGGGTATTTTGTGTGTCAAATGTCGGCAGTCTATCTGTTCGGAGAAGCGTTGACTCCTCATCAAATTTGCGCGATGCATCGGCTTGGTCCAGGTTACAAAGTAAGGGTTCCAAACATTTCTTGGGATTTTTAAAATATGGAATCTATTAGTGATAACGGTTTTTGAATAATTTTTATCGTAGAACCAATTCCGTTTCGAAAACGAGTTTCATATGCAGCTCCCCGAAAATCACCGTCGTGTCTTGTACGACGGTAAATTATCCAGTTCCCTAGTATTTATGTACAATCCTGTAGCCACTGATAGCCAACTGTGTCTTCAATCCGCGCCAAAAGGAAACATTTCCTACTTCGTCCATACACCTCACGCACTCATGTTACAGGTAAGTACAAAGTTTAAACTTTATCATCGTTTGATAATATCCTGAGGTGAGGCCTTTTTATTAATAATGTGATTTCTAAAGAAATATTAATATTTTTTTTCACAGGATGTCAAAGCAGTGATCACGCATTCCATTCACAGTACGTTAAATTCGGTTGGAGGTATTCAAGTTTTGTTTCCCCTGTTTGCACAGCTTGACCTCTCTCATGACACCCCAGTCGACAATAAGAAGGACTCTTTATGGTAATAATAATAACACTTGGGAACTTCTTTTGAATTCCGTTCAAACTTGGAATATTTAAAATGGCTCTTGATCCTAATTCATGCATCCAAACTTATTTCAGTTCAAAATTATTGGAATTCATATGTGAACTGGTTGAGTCATCTCCAACGGTGCAGCAGCATATGATTCAGAACAGGGGTTTTCTAGTTATCAGTTATTTACTTCAAAAAGCGTCCAGAGAGCACTTGACTCTACAAGTGCTCTTGTCTTTCCTTCAACTTACCAAATACCTGGTTACATGCTGTCCAAATGCCAACAGTGAACTTCTACTGAAGCAAGTGAGTTCTTGCGTGCCACCTCATTTAACATGAATGTTTCTCATATTTTAGGAACACTCACTCAACTCAAAGAGTAAATTTGAAATGACGGGAGGTTGACAGCGCCTGTAAAAATCTGTTTATTTTTCAGCTTTTAGATCACATTCTGTTTAATCCTGCCTTATGGATCTACACCCCCGTCACTGTTCAGATGAAACTGTACTCGTACTTGGCCACGGAGTTTTTAGCTGATACTCAAATCTATTCGAATGTGAGACGGATAAGTACGGTTTTACAAACCATGCATACCCTCAAATATTACTATTGGGTTGTGAATCCAAGGGACAAATCCGGAATAACTCCAAAAGGACTGGGTACGTGCTCACTCCTACTTGTTGGTTTTACAAACCATGCATACCCTCAAATATTACTATTGGGTTGTGAATCCAAGGGACAAATCCGGAATAACTCCAAAAGGACTGGGTACGTGCTCACTCCTACTTATCACCATATACGTACTTAGCCATCACAATTCATTCAATGATTGGAAAATAATTTATGCTTCTCCGATTTTTTATAGACGGACCTCGACCTTCTGACGCCGACATTATTGCGATACGAGCTTACATATTGCTCTTCCTGAAGCAGCTAATATTAATTGGAAACGGCGTGAAGGAGGATGAGCTGCAGAGTATTTTAAACTATTTGACAACCGTCAATGAGGTACTTGCTCATCCTCATTAAAATTGTTCGTGTTATTTGACATGCTCAACTTGACAGCGTTATGAATTTTATAACTGAAATTTACATTTTGTACATCTCACATCTTTTTATTTTTTGTAGGACGAGAATCTGCATGACGTATTACAAATGCTGATATCTCTCATGTCCGAGCACCCTTCCTCTCTTGTTCCAGCATTTGATGCGAAAAATGGCGTCCGAACAGTTTTCAAACTTTTAGGAGCTGAGACGCAACTTATAAGGCTACAAGCATTAAAACTTCTTGGGTTTTTCCTTTGTCGCAGTACCCACAAGTACGCCTTGTTTATTAAATTATACTTGAAGTCAGTCCAGTTTCTTGACTCAGTCACTTTGTCATTTTTTTTCTGAATGTAGGCGGAAATATGACGTCATGAGTCCTCACAATTTATACACCCTTCTGGCCGAACGGCTTCTACTCCATGAGGATTCGCTAAGTCTTCCTACTTACAACGTCCTGTACGAGATTTTGACGGAGCATATTAGCCAGCAGATACTTTATTCTAAGCATTCCGAGCCTGAATCTAACTATCGCTTAGAGAACCCAAGTAAGAAATCATTTTTGGAATAGTTACAATTAAGAAAACATGAGCTTTAAATTATGTACATTTTTTACCATTTCAGTGATTTTGAAAGTGGTAGCGACACTTATACGACAATCAAAACAGACGGACGCGTTGTTAGAAGTTAAAAAGTTATTTCTTTCGGACATGACATTACTCTGCAATCATAACCGAGAAAATAGGCGGACAGTACTGCAAATGTCGGTTTGGCAGGTAAGATATAATGGGGGATAATTAAAGGTTTGATATCCTTTCAGTGTATTTGTAATAATTTTAAATTCGACCAATTGCAGAAGTAAACACTTACATGCGCGATGGTTTCGCGTGTTATGGAGATAACGGAGGTGGCGAACCAAATTACTTCCCCAATAGTTTTGGAGGTCATGTCGCGGACACGGAGAGAGTGGCACAAGTGGGCTTCAGTGTGGAGGGCATCGTTGATAGGTTTGATGAACCGGAGGTGGATGAACATGCTGAAGCCAGGATATTTTTGGAAAGGGACGTTGGCCCAGAGGAAAGAAGGAGAATGGTTGATAGCATCGCCGATCGTTTAAGACTCGCTACGAAGGACGTTCGGGAACGTACACTAAATAACATTTTCTATCCCATTTCGAATAAGTTTGGTGATGAGATTAGAGCTGCGGTCCAACGTGCCCTTATTAATTCAGAAAGAAAGGCATAATTTACAAAAAGTTTTTATAACGCTACCAAAATTATATAAAATATTTTATGTAAATAAATACTTAAATGTGACCTACTGGCTACCATTACCATTATGACCATCTTGTTCTCGATAAAATAAAACTAACAAGAATGTTACAACTTTACAATAGGAAATGCAAAATTGTTTATTAGAAAAATTAGGTAAAACCCTAAGGTAATCAGCTATTTTGATTTTCATAAGTCTGTCCGTTTTTTGGAGGCTGAATTATCCAGTTTATCGCTTATCGCCTACAACTTGTCTTTCCCAGGCTACGTCTCATTATCTATACAGCCAGCGGCGATATCAATTTCTAATTTCTTAATCTTCTTCATAAACTTCAAAGCTCATTAGAACTTTACTTATTACATTTTATTGACTTTACGCATGTAGTAAAATTATAAACGCAACAATCCAATTTTCTAAAATACATGCTACAAGTGATGCGGTGTTGTTGTAACCAGAAATAGAAACTTAATGTTCAAGAGATAGATATTTTAACGAGAAATTAATTAAGACGCCTGCGTCATCTTGTTGTTGTCCTTTCTAAACCTATTACAGCGTAGACAACACAAAGAAGTATAAATACCCAAGCATAACCAGAATCCAGTATCATTCCATCTTACTTCCACCCCCATTTGACTCGGTTATTTCTCTTCTCAAAAGCAAATAATTTGCAATGAAATTTGCAATTTTGACCATTGTGGCTATTGCCATTATCGCTGTCTCACAGTGCTCCGCACAGTGCGTTGACTGTGGAAACACGTCTGGGACTCACGCGAACACTGTTAGCGGACCAACTGGTCAAAGTGTCGATTCCAGTAACTACGGTGGAGACCATAGAAACCATGTAGGACCTGGTCGTGCAAGGAGACAAGTTGACTCCGGAAATACTGGAGGAACTCATCAAAATACTGTCTACAACGGCGCTGGAGTACCTGTGGATACTCAAAACAGTGGAGGGTTCCATGGCAATGTGGTTGGTCGTGCAAGGAGACAAGTTGACGCCGGAAATTTTGGAGGCACTCACCAAAACACCGTCTTCGGAGGAGCTGGAGTACCTGTGGATACTCAAAACAGTGGAGGGTTCCATGGTAATGTGGTTGGTCGGTTAAGGAGACAAGTTGACTCTGGAAATACTGGAGGAAATCACCAAAACACTGTCTACAACGGAGCTGGTGGAGTACCTGTAGATACTCAAAACAATGGAGGGTTCCATGGTAATGTGGTTGGTCGGTTAAGGAGACAAGTTGACGCTGGAAATATTGGAGGAACTCACCAAAACTCTGTCTTCAACGGAGCTGGCGTACCTGTAGATACTCAAAACAGCGGAGGGTTCCATGGTAATGTTGTTGGTCGTGCAAGGAGACAGGTTGACTCTGGAAATACTGGAGGAACTCATCAAAATACTGTCAACGGCGGGGTTGGAGTACCTGTAGATACTCAAAACAACGGTGGCTTCCATGGCAACTATATTCCATAGTGACCATTAGCTGTCCTTCTTACTATAATTTTATGCTATCAAATATTTCCTTTATTTAGATCCAATTCCAAAATCGTTGTTAATTCTTAGCATTATTTCCTTGAATTGTGAAAATAAAACATTTCTAACTTATTTTTTTTTGTTGTGCTTTCATTTCAATTTCTGCGGATAAAGCGTATACTAAATTTAATTATAATGCAGATTGCCGGTTTCAAATTTATTTATGATCACGTCAAATGCCATTCTCAAAGGGTTTTCACAAAATTGCACAAGGAAGGAAAATACTTTTTTAAAAAAGCAAATTCTCTCGTATATTCCGTCATCATTGGCGAGATAAAAAATTATTGTGGAATTAAACATGCTGAATGCGTTCTAATGAGTTTTCATTTCATCAAAAGCAATATTTCTCTAAAAATATGGCCATTGTTATACATAAAAACCGCAGAATTACCAAACCACAAATGAAAAACCATTTCCTTTCAATTTGTATCACATTTTAAGAACTAATGTAATTAAATTAATTCATTTAAAGCAAGAAGGATTTTGAATCAATGTTCACTTCAGTAATAATATTTTGAATGCAACAATGAATATTTCAAAGTCTTCATTGAAGGAAGTACCGTCAGATAACGAGTTTCAAGGGACCAGGAACTATGATCCAGGTTAGAACATTACATCAATTTAAATTAACCTGATTTTTTAAATGTGTTATTATTATTATTTTAATTCAAAGGAGTTTTGACATGGCTTTTGATGACTACGGCACTAACATGGCTTATGATTCCGGGTAATGAGTACAAGAATTTATCAGTTAGTTAGTAGTTATGTTAAAGTTGTTACAAATATTGTTCTTTTAAAAGTCAAATTCATTTCCAACCGTAGGTGTCGGTTTCTTCTACAGTGGCATGGCACGAAGGTTTAATAATTTTTGCTAGTTTTATCCCCGATTTATACTCAATGTTTTAAAAGCGATGGTCTATATTTTTAAGGAAAAGTTCCCTGAGTCTTCTGATGTTATGTCTGTGGTCTTGTGCTGTAGTATCAATTCAGGTAAAGGAAAAAGAATTTATTCGAAACGTTTAAAAATGAATAATTCTTTTACAAAACCTTTTTTATTTCAATTATGAAACCAGTGGTACATAATCGGCTTCACTCTTTGTCTTAGTGACAAAGGCAACTTAATGATCGGAAACCTTGACCAAATGCTCCTCTTTGGCATAGACGACACTCCCAGTCTTGTAAACAGCGAGGTGCCCCAAATGCTCGTTACAATATGGTACTGTCTCTTTGCCTGCATCACCCCTTGCATCATATTCGGTGGTGTTGCAGAGCGTTCCAGATTTCTTCCCACTGTCATCTTCATCTTCCTCTGGTCCACCCTTGTATTCGACTTCCTTTGTTATTGGACGTGGAACAAAAACGGATGGGGTTATCAAATGGGTGCATTAGATTTCGGTGGCGGCACACCCGTTCACATCTCCACAGGCGCTGCTGCTCTCGCTTACGCGTATATCGTCGGGAAGCGAAACGACCCTGAGGACAGACCACCTCATAACATGGTTCATGTTTATATTGGCACGAGCTTTATATGGTGTGGATGGCTCATTGCAAACGCCGGATCAGGGCTCTATCCTAACCTTCGGGCGGTCAATGTGATGCTCGTTACCAATCTTGCCGCTTGTATGGGTGCATTGACTTGGAGCGTCATGGACTACATTCGGCACGGTCGGAAATGGTCTGCATTAGGGTTTTGTGCGGGTGCTGTTTGTGGCTTGGTTTGCGTGACCCCTGCATCGGGTTACGTAACACCCCACTCTGCCCTCGTTTTTGGTTTGGTGGGGGCGTTGGTTTGTAATTTGGCCATGACGTCCAAGCGCCTCCTCAGGGTTGATGATACTTTCGATGTGTTTTCATGCCATGGGATCGGTGGGTGCGTGGGGAACATTTTGACGGGGATATTTGCGCAGAAGAGCGTTGCAGCTGTGGATGGACAGGATATTCCCGGGGGTTGGATTAATGGAAATTGGGTACAAGTGCCTATTCAACTCCTGGACACTATTGCAGGATTTAGTTGGGCCTTTCTCATGACGGCAGGAATTTTGTATGTGATCAATAAAATTCCTGGTTTACATCTGAGAGCGTCGCCAGAGGATGAAAAGGAAGGTTTGGATATGGCAGAATTGGGTTTTGCGTTGTATGAACACATTGAGGAACTGGATAAGAAACCTTGCTCGTGCTCATGTACTAAATCAGAGAACCTATTTGGAAACACGGTTAAAAGTAACAGCAATGGCCACGTATTGGGGATGATCACAGAAGAAGACGACAAGGAGAATGTGAGCAAGGAAGAAGAAAACTTATCAATAGCTCCGACAACGACGGAAGTTCTAGAAACTAAAATTTAGAGTGAAAATGTTTTGCAATAAATTAATACAAAAGTACAGTTTTAATGACATTTTCTAAAAATTCACACAAAAAAATAATAATAAAAATTGCATACATTTACATGCATAAAATCAATATCAATGACGTTTTGATCACTTTTTTAAACATCATGTATACATATTTAAATAATCAAAGTCCGAATAATTTTAGTTAGGAAGAAAACCAAAAATTATTATTTAATGTGCAGTAAAATGCCTACGCACTTCGAGCGATAGGTCACAACGGAGTTGATTTAAAATACAATACAGTAATTGGGAAGTAATTTGCAAAAAATACACATGAATGAATGACGATGTGCGTAATTTTCTGTTAAATCCTTTACGCACACTCGTTCCCAAAATTGAAGAAACCCATTCCTGGGAACCCATTAGGCAGGACATGAGTAAATATGTTACCTTATAAGCTAATCAATTTACTCGGAATTCAAACACGTCGGAGTCAAGTAAGCGTATTACACTACACTCGAGTTGGTGATAATGTCAACGTCTTAACTTTAAACTCATTAGTGATTTATTTTGAAGAGCAGGTATGCAATGCTGGCGCGCATTTACGTCACACGAACACACGCTGATAGATAGACGTGAGCTTGTTAATTACAAATTACAGAGTCAGTCAATCATTGAATTTAAATACCCACCTGAACGTCGCTGACATTTGGAGAACAATTGGTATAAAATGTCAAGATTCAGCTTGGAAAAGATACACTTCAATCATCGCTTCCTTCCAACTTTTACACTTTACCAATATTTAAAATTCAATTCAATTAAATAAAAAGATTTTTTTGTTAAAAATTGCAACATGGCCCCCAGGATTGTAATTCTCGTCTTTGTAGCTACGGCCATTGCCACGGTCACAACTAGCCCCGCCCAAAAACGTTGCGTTGATTGTGGAAATACTTCGGGATCCCACTCCAACACGGTCTACTCTGGATATTCAGGCCAAAGTGTAGACACCAACAATTCTGGAGGAGTACATCAAAATCAAGTTGGTCGCTCAAAAAGACAAGTTGACTCCGGCAACTTTGGAGGAACTCATCAAAACACCGTCTTCGGGGGAGCTGGTGTCCCAGTTGATACGAACAACAATGGAGGCTTCCATGCAAACCAGGTTGGTCGTTCAAAGAGGCAGGTTGACACTGGCAACTTTGGAGGAACTCATCAAAACACCGTCTTCGGGGGAGCAGGTGTCCCAGTTGATACGAACAACAATGGAGGCTTCCATGCAAACCAAGTCGGTCGTTCAAAGAGGCAAGTTGACTCTGGAAACACCGGAGGAACTCATCAAAACATTGTCTCCGGTGGAGCTGGAGTTCCAGTGGATACCCAGAACAATGGAGGATTTCATGCAAACCGTGTGAGCCGTTGCGTTGACTGTGGAAATTCTGGTGGCTTCCATGGCAACTCTGTTAGTGGAGGGTACTTCGGTCAAAGCGTTGACTCTAACAACATTGGCGGAAATCACCAAAACCAGGTCGGTCGTTCAAAGAGGCAAGTTGATTCTGGAAATATTGGAGGAAATCATCAAAACATTGTCTCTGGTGGAGCTGGAGTTCCAGTGGATACTCAGAACAATGGAGGATTTCATGCAAACCGTGTGAGTCGTTGCGTCGACTGCGGCAATACTTCGGGAACCCACGCAAACTCTGTCAGTGGGGGTTATTCTGGTCAAAGCGTTGATTCAAATAATATCGACGGAGTTCATCAAAATCAAGTTGGTAAATAATTGAAAAATGTATTTTAGTCTTTCGTACGCGGGTTTGTGATGTATTTATTTCATTAATTAAAAAAATAAAGAGCAAATTTATAATTTATGCATGTTTCATCAAATTTAATGCAATTTTTTAATCGAAACATTGTCAGCCTCTATAATATCTTGCCGGTATGCGTAATAACAATAGAAAATTGCTTAATTTTCTGAACCTTTATATTTAATCATTTATTGGATAAATTTGAATGACTGGGATGATTATAATTATAAGTTACGATTACGATACATTTTGGTAACAAAAAATACTCAAAAAGACGCAAGCATTATAAAATATTGCATTAGCGAGTAAAAAAATGAATTATTGCATTAGTACAAAGCACACATTTCGTTTCATTGCAAACAATTCGCGAAAATTGTATCAATTTAATACGTATATGTATTTAAGGTTCCGGGGGTAATCCCCAAAGCACTGCTGTTTTATCTGCACTTGTCGACAAGAAAGTAAATTCCGTGGGATGCCATCTCCCACTTATAACTTTATCCTGATGTGTTGCCACCACAACTGACGGTAACGGCATCGAAAGATCTCCTTGTAAATCTGTGAGGACCATCCTGTTGTCATACCCCCCGGTGAGGAGGTAATACGCTGCTGGGGAAAACCTCACCGACCTCACATCCGCGGAATGCGTTTTCATGGATTGCACTTGTCTCTGTCCTCGTATGTCGTAGAGGACAATGGCCGCATCCTCATGACCACAGACTAGAAGCCTCCCAGATGG
>JAHZMX010001713.1:0-13590 GCA_027743895.1 Seira musarum | reverse complement strand
TGTGAGTAAAGTTGTTTTCTTATTACCTATTACAAAATAATATTTTTTATGTGCTTGAGTTCGAGCTACCAGCGCGTATTCGGATGAATTGTGGGAAAGTTCCCGTGGCACTTGCACTAAGCAAGCAAAGAAAACGTGGTGAATTACTGTAAGCCAGAGAGAGAGAGAGAGAGTCTTCATCATTCTCGTAAAAGTCAGTCGTATAAAATAATTCATGTTGACTTGGCTCTGGGCTTCTCTCGCTCATAGAAGGAAAAGGAAAGATATGATGTGATATGATAGTAATAAAAATAATTTTTGAATACAATAATGGCTCATTCATGTGATGCAATGGACGTTGAACCGCTAAAAAGCAGAGTTTGCATTTTTGAATTTTAGGGACTTGAATGTTATTTAAGTACATACTTCGTTTGTAACGGGTTTAGTTGTTGCATTTTTCATACGACATTTTATGTCCCATGGTAGCCTACGGAAACTATTTTGCATTGCCAGAACATTGGTGGTGAAATCATGAAGAATATTTTTATGGTATTTTTTTTTTGTTTTTTGTTTTTTGTTTTTTTTTTTTTTTTTTTTTTTTTTTGCTAGGAAAATAATTCCGTGAATTCCCGGTCCCTACTGATCACAAACCTGTGTTAAAAAATATATATGCGTTATATAATGCACGTACAAATTGCACACACAAAGAAGAAAGCATGCTCACAAATCACATAAAAGTGTCGGTCGGAGGTAGACCAGACCTCTTGTAAGAGGAACAACGTGAGAATCAGAATAATTTTTTAAAGGAATTTACGTTTGATTACGTCAGAAAAATGTTGTGCTATGAAATGAGGATACATTACTACATATACCTAATCTTCAACAATGATCGTTACACGCATTCCATCTCTCCCTACTCCCTACAACACTATTTTATGCAAATAAACATTTTTAATCGCAAAGATTAAATGTTACTTTTTAAATGTGTAGTGGAGTGAACAACGATATGAATTGAATTCTCACGAGAACGAAAACCATGCCTTTAGCTCGGCTCAGTCAGTCCATGTGTTCTTTTGTCTTGTCATTTCTCATGGGGTAAAAGGGGAAACAGTTCAAGTTTTCCCAGCATGCAAATGTACAGTTTTAATTTGAGGAGGGTATAAATTGCGTGGCAAAAATATCCCTATTTTGGCAACTGGAGTTAGATACGTATTGTCAGGATTTTTTACGTGGATTATGGATAAAGTTGCAGGGTTAAAAGTTTAATAGATCCTTTTACTTCCAATTTGACCACTTCATTAGATTTGATCTGATTTAATCATAATTTCTTGCATCCGTATTCAATTCCTTTAATTCTTCTCATTATATCATCATCAATTTCTGGAATTTCAAGTCAGCACGTCATGTCTTGTCCACTATTGCTGTTAGGTTGGGGTGACCCGATTAGGATGATGGGAGCTGTCATCCCAATAAAGATTTTGCCATATCAACGCAATAATAAAGGCTGATACACGAACACATCATGCCATTGCCTAGAAAGGGCGTCAATTTTTTAAGAGATAGTTCACCACCAAAGCACAGCTCAATTCAATCTTTGTATTTGGTTGAAGTCATTTACGAGCTGACACAATTAAACGTGACAGCTTGCATTAATATCCACAAATGTCTCAGTCATCATATCATCATCATCTTTTCAATTTATGTCATTTTTGAAGTTTTGTACTCCGGAATTGCTCCCCGTGGCTTCGCTTAGGATCGTTTTAGTTATGTCGCTCTCTACTCATTATTATTGCGTCTAATTACAGTCAGTAAAAAAAACAATTGTAGTTCATGAGATGGATGGATATGGATGAAGGGAAGAGTAGAATTTCAATGACTTTAGTTTGGTAAGCAAGAGCAGCAAGTTGTAATCGTTAACGATGTAGTATTTATATTAATTATAAACCGACATAACTGGAACGACTTGTAGTAGATGTAGAGACGAATGATGAGTGAGGAAGGGTTAAAGTTGTAGCTGATGAGTTGAGGTCCAAGACCAAGAATTGCTTATTTTTACTGTGTACTCAAATAGCTAAACTTAACTTGAGAGAAAAAGAAAAGATGGGATTGTGATTGTGAAGGCGGCTGCAGAGCTTATTGGGATCATGAACCTGGACAAATCCAAACAAAAAATGTCTTCAGTTTTCAAAGTTAAACAGAGAAAAACTCGTTAAAACATTTCGTCAGTGATGTTTAGAAATGAGAGCTTTTGTAGCCAACACATAAATACTTGAACTTGCTCTGGGAAAAAATGTCGAGACGAAATCGAGTTTGAGTTTCAAAAATTCAGTTACAGCAACAGATCTTGAACTTGCGTTTTTCAATGGTGGTCAAGTCGAAAATTGCGATCGTTTACTCACTCTTAATCTAATCAATGAAGATATGCAAAGAAAAGACAAAAAGAATTTTACTTCTTGGGTATATTTTTTTACTTTTCTCCAATGTCTTTGAATTGTATTAATGTCATTGTTCTGCATAAATTTTAGATACTGAAGGAGATAAATAAAGTGGCAATTTGCATAATAAAATTATTTCGCACCTGGTGTGTCAACGGACTTGTAAAGAAATCAATATCACAAAGACAGAATCGAAGATCAGAACTAGAAACTAGTCTGAATGATCTGATCGAAACCGGATCACTTATGCTTTAGAAGTCGGAACAAAAGCATTTTTTCGCTCTTAAGTGTTTTTCCAGTAAGCTAGTCCGGTTTTGTGTTAATCAATCAAAAAATGAAATGGAAATCATATCGAATAAGCCGATTAGAGTAGACGAGTATTAAAACACTGCCGATCTTGTTTGCTACAGCTTTTGGCACGATTCCATTGGCACATGTCATGTCATTACATTAGTTGCTTAAAATAGTTCATTTTGTAAAATTGAAAGAAGGTACGGGACCAGTCAAAGTGACTACCTCGCAAATATATTTTTTTACCGTCCCGAAAGGCGCTCGCAACATGACGCTTTTATTTTGCTTTTCTTTTTTTATTACCGGGACATGCCATCATAATTAGAATCGTAAGGAAAGCCAGATTCGTTTTTTTGGCAGGCAAGGACTTCAGCTTAAAACATTTCAAAATCCTCATCGTCCTATGACATTAACGACCCACGGGGCAACAAACACTCAAGCGATCACTTCTGCTTCTACATCTAATGGTAAGGTATTTTTTTCAGAGATGGGACAGCGCATGGATAAATATGACAAATCATGTTATACTATGTTACATTTCGACATACACAGTACCTGTCTACCGTATTTCATTTCATATTTATCGACATTGTCGGATCGAGTTGAGATTTTTATCATTTTCTTGAAAAATATAAAATTCTGGAAGAACCCTTCCGCCCACCCCCATAATAATCATTAGTATTTCTCAGGAGAGGTGCACGTTTTCCGCCTGTTACTCTCAACTTCTTCCCGTTGCCGAAAGCAAGACCACGCCACGTCTGGAATCTGGAGAAGCACGTAAAACCTGGATCGTTCAATTCAAGTCATGTTTACTTTTGAGACAGTCTGCTGCTGTGGCTAACACTGAACAACCGTTGGTGTTGCTCTGGCTCTAGTAGTGGATGTTTAAAAAAAATGAATCAACTGGTGGTTTTTTTGTATTCTCCTTGCCACAAAATACAAGGGACCCTTTCATAAAAATATAAACATTGAGCATGGCCTAAGCTGTTGAGCTTTTATTTCCTTTCTTAATTGCATTTACTTACTATTTTGTTTCAATATTTTTAGGNAGAGGTGCACGTTTTCCGCCTGTTACTCTCAACTTCTTCCCGTTGCCGAAAGCAAGACCACGTCTGGAGTCTGGAGAAGCACGTAAATCCTGGATCGTTCAATTCAAGTCATGTTTACTTTTGAGACAGTCTGCTGCGGTGGCTAACACTGAACAACCGTTGGTGTTACTCTGGCTCTACTAGTAGTGGATTTTTAAAAAAAATGAATCAACTGGTGGTTTTTTTTGTATTCTCTTTGCCACAGAATACAAGGGACCCTTTCATAAAAATATAAACATTGAGCATGGCCTAAGCTGGTGAGCTTTTATTTCCTTTCTTAATTGCATTTACTTACTATTTTGTTTCAATATTTTTAGGACTCTCTTTACGTTCCCACAAAAACAGAAAAGATCTTCGAAGAGAAGAGGTCCAACGTGTTTCGTCCAATCGTTTCGTACACGATATTATTTTTAAGGAGCGTTTTTTCTCACGGATATTGAAGTGGTCCTTTTCGAAAACATCTTGAGTGATGCAATGTGCACCCCTTAGGTCCAACAAAACACGTTTTCCATTTGAATCACATTTTTCAAGGGATGATTGAGCCAATACAATCCTGTATGATGACGGGCTGGTCTTTTAGTTTTCTCATGAAAAAATGAAAGGATACTTGGCCATCTGCTCTCAAGAAAAAGAAGGGAAGCATATCCATGCATACATGTAACCGATGGGATAAAAATTCATTAACAGTTGCAATCAAGCAAAGAAAAAACTTTTACTGGAGAACTTGAAATGATTTGAACTTTTGAAAGACTTGATTCGTTTTTGAGGTCAGATGCGATAAGAATTAAAAGGTAAATCGTTCTTGCCAGTTGGAATAAACTGGAGCGGAAATCTGGAGAGATTAAGTAGCAAACTTGTTTTATTGGATAAACCCTTCAACCCTTCCATCCATTTCCTTTTTAGATTCTGATCAGATCCGTAGACTTGATCTGGATCTAATTTTTTGACTCAAGCTAATTTAAATTTATTGGAAAAGTTGTCTTTTAGCATGTTCACATTCCGTACTTGGCCACCCGAATTTGGCAAATGTAATTATGTTTTCCAATACTAATGATACACTACATGATGCAAACATTGCCGGCAAATTATATTATTCAGTTTGAAATTCTCAAAATTAAATAAACATCCGCACCTCATTAGGACCATCCAATCCACCATCCTTTGTTTCCTGCTGCTGTGATGCACAATTCTGCAAATTATCTGCTTGGTAGACACGCAAAAAGGACATGGCTATGACATTCCAACATCATTTACGCATGCCATTTATACTTTGACCAGAGGAACAAAAAAAAGACGATGATAATGCTGAGCAGCAATGTAAAACTTTTGACTTCTGAAAGGCAAGTCGAAAAGTGCGCGTCACCTGTATCCCTCGGGTGAAAATTTTCTTATAGCTCTTACATCATTACCTCCACGTAATAAAGAAATCGACCGGAAATGGTAGAAAAAAGTTGAATCCAGCAAAGTCAAAATATAATCATTATAGCCATCTGTGTCTTCTTAAAAAGTGAATTCTGCCCTATCACATCACATCACAAAGTTTTTAGATATTTTTTGCGTTATCCATTTTAATCTAAATTGGCTTTTCTCACATTTCTACAAAGTCTGGCTTAACCTTTCTGTTTTCAACCACTACCTATTTTAAGCACCTGTGCATATTTCATGTCATCTAGGTAATCTAAAAAAATCAAGTCAAAACTTTGCAATCAAGTTCGAAAATAAGTTCCTCCTGCAAAATTACTTAAGCCAAAACCAAAGTGAAGTAACGGCCTTTTTGAATTCACTTGAATGCTAAAACTACCAACAAATTTTGCAGCAAGGATAAGTAGTTGTACGTGCTCCTTGCCCTCATCGTCAGTAAATTTCGCAGACGGCAATTAAGCGTATTCAAAGCCTATCAGCAAAACCAAGCGATTTCGCATTTTTAAACTAAATCCTTTTAGAGGAAAACATTAATAATTTTTTGAAAAGCTAAAGCAGTGGCAGTTGGCACGATTTTGACATTTCAGCAAAGAAAACGATAAACCGACATTAGGCACGTGATGATGTCTACTAAATAGTTTGGGTCTGGACTTGACTCATCACAAAAAAATGTTTTTCCTATGATCTTAAATGATTTTACAGACACATCATAATGACAGGAGAAATGATTTGAGATGCACTGTCCAGACAGACCTAGACCCAAGTCCATATACAGATTGAAGCGCCAAACATTGCAGTACTAGCGTACTCAAATGAGGTTTTCAGAAGTCAAAGTCATGTCATGAGACAGGTCTTTATCGGAAATGCTCATAAAAGTCGAAACCTCAACGCGCCCAGCTTTAGACATGAATGGAGAAAAAGAAACAGACGCAGAACATTTCAGTTGTGATACCAATATCGTATCAGGAAAATTGTTCACAAAAAAAAAATGTTTTTCCTATGATCTTAAATGATTTTACAGACACATCATATTGACAGGAGAAATGATTTGAGATGCACTGTCCAGACAGACCTAGGCCCAAGTCCATATACAGATTGAAGCGTCAAACATTGCAGTACTCAAATGAGGTTTTCAGAAGTCAAAGTCATGTCATGAGACAGGTCTTTATCGGAAATGCTCATAAAAGTCGAAAGCTCAACGCGCCCAGCTTTAGACATGAATGGAGAAAAAGAAACAGACGCAGAACATTTCAGTTGTGATACCAATATCGTATCAGGAAAATTGGTGGTTCGTGTGCGCTTTCATCTCCCTCAGTCAGTTTAGCTCATAAGTCATTTCATCCACACCCAATGCAACTTGAAGAACTCATCTGAACGAACGGGGTGAGCATAGACTCACCCCGTTCACCCTACTAATTCACCCCCTTAAAAAATCGCAAGTTATCTCAGGTATCCCAAGTGTCGAGGTGTCGATTCTGTCAATTTTCTACCAAGTTTATGTGTCACAGTCATTATATCCTTTTTAAAATGGAAACATGTCAATTTTCCCCAGCCTGAAGCTTTAAATTCCACGAAAGTAATCTCCCCTTGAGCTCTTCAAACATGTAATTTTATTTCACTTTTCGTTTTTGAAAAAGTAAATAAAAAGAGTTGGTGAAACGCTGCTGCTGTTGATAATGATGATCATGAAAATGAGACGACAAAAAATGTTTAAATGCCTTTTACATGCAAACTAACGTTCATAAAAAGTTTGAGAGGTGAGCAAAAGCATTCATTGCTACTGCAATAGTCATCATCCCGATTTTTCATGCTGACTCTCCAGAATAGAAAACAGAAGGTGTCTTTATGCCCAAGCTCCTTCACACTAAATTACGTATTATATGTCTCTTCTCAAATCTGGCTTGGCTTGGCTTCACTACTGCGTAATTGTAATTCTTCCATTCTCCTCCAAAAGGGAAATAATGGACAAGACAGGAATGACTACAATTGCAATGTACATAGTTTTCTCAAGTTGTGCACGCTACGTTGAATTTTACTTTTTGAGTTCCTCGAACGAGCACAAAAAACGATCTTTCTCTGACTACGATTATGACTCTGACCGACCACGACAAAAACCAGCAGACTAGACCAAGACCGGAGCATCTTATTTTATTTCACACATTTTCAGAAAAAAAATGCCATGGTTGAGAGAATCCTGACGGGGACTGACTCAATAGGTTTCGGTATATTATTATGCTTCCTTAGCAGTTACGTTAATCATTCAAACCATATGTAAAGGGAAGACATCAGATATCTTAGATGTATTTTGGAGGATCAAAATATGCATTGAATTATACCAAATTATCCGGCTATCGGAAATTAAAACAACAAACCATTTCAATCCATAGAACCGGAAATCTAATTTTATTGTTTGTCCAAACGATCGAAGGTTTGGAAGGGACTATGATGAAACTTATACATAATATAAATATTTTAAGTACAAAATCACATAGCACAATTTAATTAAGATAATTGACATCAACACGATTTTAATAAATCGATTTTTTGAAATGATGGATTCAATCCAATAATGTATTTTGTTCATTCTGTCGAGCCTTTTCTCATTTTTCTCGTGCAATCAGTAAAGGGCATTTAGATTTCAATGCTCCGAATTCCAAAAGAATAAATTGAAAAGATCGTAATAAATGACTGTATTGTACGGATTGTATATTTGGTAGACAATAATAGTGCTCTATTGAGGTTACATGTGCCGTGCATTTATCCCGTAGTTCACATTTTCTGCATTTGAATTCATCGTTCCTCGTGGTTTTGTGAATTGTGACATTCTTTCATATCGCGCACGAGCAATTTAAGAATGGGTGGAGTGAAGCAGCCAGTCTCTAACACAATTTATCCTCCTTAATCAAAAGCAATCAACTTTGGAGATCTAATGTGATGCAGTTGTTCAAGCCCCAGAGCCTCATCTCATCATTTACATCTTCGTCGCATCATATAATATTGAGCTTCTTCAAGCTGTAATTTCCACAAGAGAACAGAACGAAGCAAACAATACAATTTCAGTTTTCATTCCATTTGTATTTTCTACTGCTTCCTATTCTTAAATGTCTTTTAAGTGTAAAGTCATTGCAGTACACAGTAGTAGGATAGCACAGCAGGGAAAAATTATTTAATATTTTTTATTATTTATTATTAGCGTGCGAGACGGAGCACAACTGTATATTATGCCATTTTTGTTCAGTGGGAGACTGAATTTAATTCAAGTGAAGGCGAATCGGGATCTGAGCTGACTTGAGGAGTAAAATGAAACAATTACGGGGCATTGTCCCCCTCCGCAAAAACTCAAGTCCTCCGTGCTTTACTATGAGCCAGACACATTTCAGAGAGCGCTGAATTGTGAATGTCCGTCTGTATGTCTGTTACTCCCCAATGAGATTTACCAATTTACCTGGAGTATTTTTGAAGGTATGATCTAAAATTTGGAAACTCCTGCAGATGCAAAGTCGCTCAAATGTTTTCATGTTACATAAGAGACTACTTAAAAGTATCTAGGTTTGTTTTGAATTTACTTCATTACCTCCCTTCATTGCAAGTTTTTCTTGTCAGCTACGTATATGTAATTGTTGTAATCGCTTTGTTTTGCATTACTCAGTTCAAGTGAAGAAGCCAAAACAAACCATTTATGATGCTCACTTGTAGTTGCTTTGTTAACTCCATTTAACATTTGAGTTGACCAGGACCAGGATGGGATTATCATCACCATCAATAGCATGCCCATGGCTTGTTACTTTTCACAGACGAGTTTAGAGTTCGCGTGCAAGATGGGAAGATGCAAGCTCATCGTCTTCATCAGCAGCACCATTTTAAATTGTGAATAGAAAAAAAGTGGTTGAATTTGCTGACTGAAGCGTTTTGTGCGGTGACGCTTCTCTGAGTTCAACTATCAAGAGTGTCATCATCCATTATATTTCACCAATTCCTATAAATAAATCATACGCTGGCCCAAGCTTGACTTTAAAAAGAGGAGGAAACGATTTTAAAAGATGCATTATGATAAATTTTTAAAAAACATATTCATACGTTTTCCATTATTGTCACCGTTTAAGAATACACAATCTACAATCTAAGGTGGAGTGCGCACTTTATTTCTCAATGTTGAATGTATGGCTCGTGAGATGAATTGAATATTGTTACGTTTTATTATTGTTGTGTGGGCAAACAATGGATATTTTCTTGGGGGTACAGATTCGTCATCCATATTACATTGTGTTCGTTTTGTTTTGTTCAAGAAACATCTTGAAAATATGTTGCTTCCTCTGAATTTCAAGAATGAATACAATCGATTTCACGCGATACCGATTTCTGCTCCAGCGAGAGATTGATACAGCAAAACTGCTATTGCTACTATGTAGAGAAATGTCAGGAGTACTCGATCATTTTTTTCTTGAGAAGATTTTTGTTTCCCTCGAGAAAGCAAAAGAATGATTTGATAATAGCCGAGCTCAACATGTGTTGCATTCTACCTGAAAAAGTATTTTGTTGAAGGCCGACCAAGGAATACGATGCTTCATTTCATGTCTTTTGTCAATCATGTATATATGTATGTGCAGGAATGGGAGGGATGGAAAGACAAATTTCAGCTTCTGATTTTCTTGACGCAATTCATGATGCGTGGTCTTGCTATCCAGAAAGGCAGAAGAAAAAATCCCAAAAATAAAATGAAATGATACAACGTTTCTTCCTTACGATTGAGTCGACTTTGACTCTTCAGGAAAGGTAAGTTGGTCATCCTCATCATCATCATAATAAATGATGATGATCCAAAAGAAGTAGATTTGAATTCAATGAAAAGGTCTATTTTCACTTGAAAGGGTCTCTTGAAAAAGGTCTGTTCTCAAAAGCGAAACAGGGTTCATTCCGTAGATAAAGTGAGTGAGATGAACGAGATCAAGTGTAGTAAAGCAAACCACTTTACAATGTTTTCCAAATAATGAATGAATTGAGTGAGTCGGATTATATTGTAGTGAATGAATGAATAAATGTTACAAGATGAATAATAGGGTCCTACTTCAACAATGCGCATTAGACTGGGATAGACCCTTTGCTGGCTGACCTGATCCACCTTTCTTCCTGTCTTTTATTCAAACAAAATTCTGCCCATTTAACGGAAATATATTCTCTAGTATTGAATCATTTATGTAATTACGGTGTAATAACACAACTTCAAATCTGATTTACAATTTCTGTTTGAAAACTTATCATTACTTCATGCACCCATCTCCATCTCGAGTACTGAAAGAATGTAAAAAAAATTTTCTGCAATAATTGAAACAGTGTAGCTATAAGATTCATCATCATCATTGCAGATATTTTTTTATGATGACGAAGATGATCTGAAACCGGAGATAAATCGAATCACTTCGGAACAATGAACTTAAGCAACTACAGAAGTATAACGCCCGCCTACAACATATCACATCACATGTCAGAAGTCAGGGTTCCGACATTTTAGATTTTTTGATTTCGTATTTTCTTCTCAAGAAATAGCGTAACTTGAGCAATAAAATTATTTTAAAACGCCGATCCAGATTCAGATCCAGTTGTAGTTGTAACAAAGTCTTCAAGAGAAAAATTGCATGCATACCATCATACCATTTTACGGCCTTATTTGAGTATTTTAATTGCGAATTGTTATCCTTATCCAACTACGGATTAATGTATAGCGTGCTGCGTGGTGAGAAGGAAATGGTAGAGAAAAAATTCAAACGACGAAGTTCATTCGAATAGGGTTTGCTTTGTTCTTGTTGGTGTGGTGCAATGCTGATGCGATGTGATGAATATCAGAGATTAAGACAGAAAACCTTAAGCAGTATCATACTTTGTTTGATGAGGGGATTTTATGGAGAAGCATGCGTCCATCTTCTATTTTTATGCTAAATTCGGGAGATCTATGTAATGAGCGTGATAAAAAATTGTAATGGTGGGAGAGAAACAAGATGCAAGAATAACAATTCCTTTTCACAAGGGAAGGACCTAAGATGTATGCACAAGTTCTCGAAATATGCTTATCTAAATGAATTTTTTGGAGTTTGGTTATTCTATTCCCTTGTAGGTAGAGCTATTAAAAATTAGGAATTCATGTCAGCGTCTTAAATAATTTGATTATGGTTTGAAAATATTTTCAATAAATATTGTTTTTCTTCTATTTTTATGCTAAATTCGGGAGATCTATGTAATGAGCGTGATAAAAAATTGTAATGGTGGGAGAGAAACAAGATGCAACAATAACAATTCCTCTTCACAAGGGAAGGACCTAAGATGTATGCACAAGTTCTCGAAGGATGCTTATCTAAATGAATTTTTTGGAGTTTGGTTATTCTATTCCCTTGTAGGTAGAGCCATTAAAAATTCGGAATATTTTGCCAGCGTCTTAATTTGATTATAGTTTTAAAATATTTTCAATAAACATATTGTTTTTAAAAACTGAACAAGACTGTTGATTTAGACTTTTGAAATATTTTAATTGTCAACGGAAGCCGGCGGTTAAAACTATTTTCATGTATGTTATTGTGACATTTATGATTTTTTCATGAAGGAAGGCGTGCATTGGACTGTTAACTTCGGCAACTGGAGATCAGAGACATCAGTTTAACATTATTTCGTATTCTAAAAACACCTTTTAACCTTTATTCAGCTTTGGCGCTATAGCTGTTAACAGCCATTACCAGTTTGGTTAATCGCATGGTAGACGCTCTACTTGTTCTCAAACTGAACAAGGTCTGGTATTTCCCTAATTTATCAAAAGCTAGTGTTCAATACATGTACATGTTTGAAATTAGCACTGCTCCGTGCTGTACAACTGGAGATTCATTTATTTCCTTTCCCCGTGAAATAAAGGTGGGAGAATAATCTCCATACTTTTTAATGAATTCCTTTAATTTGGATTTAAGCTTGTGTACCACCAACCAAAGTAGCATACCTTAGGTTTGGAAAACGAAAGGATGTTTCAAATCATAAAGCTCGTGTGTGTGCTCCTGTTCAGTTCTCATCATTTCTTAATAATACACTTTGTATAACATTACAATTTGCAATTGCAATTATTATTACGATCCCATCCATCCACGATTGTAATTCTAGGAGAAGAGTAAATTCAAAATAATGATGAATATGATGATATGATATGATGTACATGGTGAACATATCTTTAATCTCATAAGTACCTATGTAAATAATAGACAATAAAAGAATTTAAACGAAGCAAAACGAAGGAGAGAAAAAAAAATCCCGACTTTTTTTATGCAAGGCATATTGCAATAATGAGGGAATTAATAATGCTATTATGTTATTGTATTGGTCTTGTCGGGAGAGAGAATAACAGGTTGTGGAAGTGGAAGAGATCAAGTCCGATTTTAATTTCGCTTAATGTATACTCACCTCGCATCATGAATCTTGAAAGTATACACATTCGGATACACCAATTATAATTTATTTTTACTTTTTCAAATGTTAGGAAGCAAGGCTGGAATAAAGAATGAGTGAGTGATAATGATATAATCATGTGCTCTTTGTGCAGGGAAAATGATGAAGCAGAGAGCAAACAGGGTGGTCGTGGCCACAACTTTGAAAAATTACTTCATTTCATCCATCAAACTCAAATCCCAAAAATACGATCGATTTACATGCATTTACATATCCTTAGTCAATCAAACAGAGTACATTCATTTGTTTGAGAAAGTATCCAGACACCAATTCTACGATCCGAAAAATTAATTCAAGAGATGATGAAGCAGAAGCATGAAAGCAAATTCAAGCAAAATGTTTTTCTTACCTCGTTCTTCGATTCTTCCAGTACTCCCTTCAGCCCCCTTCACGTGGCTTATGGTCTCCGTGAGAAGTAAAGTTTGAACAATTAAAAACATGCTCAGTTTTCGACGAAATTCATTTCCCGGCTTGTAGAAGCCGGAGCTTTTATTGTTCCGCCTATTCATCGTCCCCTTTTAAAAACCACAACGTTTTGTAAAACAAAACAAAATCTTTTAAAAATATGTTCCAGTTCCTTTTGATTTCTCCTTTCTATTTGCAAAAAGTTTGTAATGTTACGCTGCACTAAATTAGTAGCACATCCATCCTGTGACTTGAATTAATGTGTTCTGCTCAGAGGCACAGTCACGGTCACTTTCCATCCGGTTCTTCGGTGCAGGTTCAAGTGAATATTGTTTATCATTCTGGTTCAATACAATTACAAATGGTCTTGTTCGGTCCACGATACGAATGCGTTTACAACACTTTTCAATTTTGAAGTTTGACAGTAAAAAAATAACGACTGCTTGAGTTTACAATTACAATAATATCTTCTCATTCATATTCATGTCCTTCTT
>JAHZMX010001712.1:0-14031 GCA_027743895.1 Seira musarum | reverse complement strand
GCTGTTAGAGAAAATAACTCCTTGAACTTGAAATGCAATGCAACATAATTGCATGAAAAGAGTCTGAAGAGACCTGTCGAGTGAGATGTCACATGCCATGTTCCATAAAAAAGATTAAACCGCACGCGGCCATTGACGGTTAGCAAATTTTAAAAAATAAAATAGCAGTTATATTCATCTTTTCAAGGGCTTTCGAAAGAGCTATCACAATCCATATGTTGCAATGAAAATTTTCAACGACTTCCTGCCAAAAAATTTCCAAATTTTAAAGTAAAAGCCTTACTTAGTTTTTCAAGAGCTTTCGATTGAGCTGCATATTAAAAAGCATATGTTGTCATTTGAAAAAAAAAATCAGGTGTCGTCCCCAGTAAGCCAGGAACCGTTGCTCCTAAGGTCAATCGGTGACCTCGTTCGACAGTTATCGTCCACATAGACACACAGACATGCCAATCGAAATCAATACTCTGCTGATGACATCAGCTACGTAATAATAATGTGCGTACCACACACCCAAACACATTCGCATTTTTTGAAGACTTTCTAAAACGAGCTTGGTATTACTCATTGGATTTCCTAGAGATTCCCTTTCAATCCTTGATTCTTTGAAAAATGCATCTGACAATTAAGAGAGTGCCTTCTTTGTTCCGCTCGCTCACGTAAGACAAAAGGAAAACGAAGAATACAAAATGCTCGCTTACGTATGAACATTTTTGTTTATTGCTTGTCTTGTCACTTTTTATTTGTGACTGTGAGAGCACAAAAAAATTTCAATCTTTTTCTGTGACGAATTTTTAGTACAAAAATCATTTGCATTTTTCTGATGGGATATCAAAATGGGACCTTTCGCACGGGAATGCAAAAATAACTTTCGAATTTCAATGGACCCTTTTTGAATGAATATGAACACCACCGCACTACCGCCTGCACAGTATTAATTGCGAATCATCATAACTCAAGATAACTACATATTATCACTTTTGTAAAGGTAAACATTCTTTATTTCAGATTGCTTGAATTTAGAATTGATTAATGAAATAATGGACCTGAAAAATTTACTTACCATATACATATAGCCTCTGTTGTGGTTTCTTTTATTCATTACAACAAAGTATTTTCTTTCGTTCGTCCAACCGACATATCGGATAAATCGAAGACATTTTTTTCATCGACAAAAATTCTCCTATATTTTATTGGTCTAGTCTAGTCAGGTTTCGCTTTGTTTGTGTTTCTGACATGCCATGCCAGCCACATTCTGTCGTAAACCAAGTCTCCCTTTTCATTCGATTGGAATTCATATTCATGCATGCTTAGGTATTCATACTCGTGCCTACTTAAATCAGAGGAATCACAATCCGCTCGTGATGTTTTCTATCCGGTGAAACATGAAAACTAGGCCATCAGTTTATGTACAAAACTAACAAGAAGACTATTTTTATCAGGTTTTGAAAAATGAAGAAATGATCACGACAGCAGAAGAATATGCTATTGATATCCCATTTATCATGATCCCATGCCTATTCCTTGAACTTTATCTATTCTCATGCGTTACTCGCAGACAAAATGGATGATGAGCTCACATTAGAACTTCTTACACATCTTTTCCTTAAATTAGCGAAACGATTCTTCTTTAATCCAATTCAATCCACATCACACCACACCACACGCTTTTAACGTCCCGCTGAGTCGAGCTAACACATGGTCATTGCCAACAACGGAAACCTTGTATCTCATGTACAAATAATAGGTATAAAATAACACGATCAGTAAGATCAGATAAGGAGGATGATATTTTTCTTTAAAAAATGAGTGAAGTTGAGAGTGAGAGAGATGAGATGAGGAGGATGAGGGTGTTTCAAAAGTTTCAAACAGTTTCATTAATCATGATAGCCTAACGTAAGACAACGATGATGATTATGATTACATGGGAAAATTAAATCACTCCATGTTGAATCAATAGACACCATAAAAATTGATAAGTTGCAAACCATTGCGATCACAGCAATCCTCTCTTCCCATATTTCGTCGTGGTTTGATTATGATTACATGGGAAAATTAAATCACTCCATGTTGAATCAATAGACACCATAAAAATTGATAAGTTGCAAACCATTGCGATCACAGCAATCCTCTCTTCCCATATTTCGTCGCGGTTGTACCGTACCGACAAAGCTGTGAGTGAATTCGAAGAACGTATACTTCTATTGCTTACAAGTTAAGTTTATATTGGATTTTTTTTTCTTGAAAGGAAGAAAATAATACATTTTTATCTTTATTGCTTGACAAGAAAAACGCGGAGAAATCAAGTCTAGCATTTTTACAAGACAATTTACAATTTCAACTTTGCAATTTTTTTCTTTGATACAAAAGCCAATGATAATAATGATTGTTTAATGGGGAAACAACGCGATAATAATATTCTTACTTGTTTTCTAAGGTGCACATACTTAATCACGACGAGAGGGTAAGTAGCATTATTGAGCACCAACCAAGTACCGACAATAGTGCAGTGCACATCACCGGCTTCGCGATTTGCAATCACAATTGCAAACAGAAACGTCCTCGCAGTTTGAAACTGAGTTAGTGAGCCGAGTCACTGGTTCTCTAGTACACCACGCTGTATGTACGTTTACTGCGTGCAAGTGCAATTTTCATTATTTGGCGGAGGAGAAAACTGCGAGTCATCACAATTTAATATTACAATGAGATTACGATTACGACTATCTTCATCATCAGCTCAGGCGAATAATCAGGCACGTCGTTAATATCACCCAAAGTCCGTATAGTCAGTAGCTGAGCTGTAATTGTAATCACAATCATAATCAGTCACTCACTCTGATTTTTATCCATTCATCCGCAAATTCAAAAAAAAAATGTTGATTGGGTGCGATGAAAAAACTTTTCATGACTTAATGATGAAAAACGTTGTTGACGTCAATGAAGTTTTAAGTGAAAAAAAGAATCGTGTTTTAAGCCTTGTCTAAAGAGGAGCGCCAGTTTTTTTAAAGTTGTCGGGGAAAGATATTGGTACATATCGTTAATGTAATTGTCTGTGACAATCCATTGATTTCTAGTCGGTGTTGACTTGATGATTAATTTTTCTGTGCGATTTCTAAAGAAGTAATTTTTACACCAATTGCGTTCTTGCGTGGGCAGTAATTGTTGCAGAGTTGAATTGAAATCATATTCAATTCAGGTCGGAGGGTTAGGCAATCGCGCAATTAAATTTTTACTGCATTTGTGTCAAAGGCTTTTTATGTGATGATGTGGTGTGAACTCTGCACATAATTTTGAACTGAATGTGGAACGGTGAGTTTTAAAAGATCGTCTATGGAAAATACGCCCATGTATTCCCCGCAGAGCTGTTTGTAAACGAAATAATTTTAATACAAACATTAGGCCCTGCTACTTACTTCCTGATTTTTAGAAAAATCATGACGCCAACACCTCATTATTTTTTTTAAAATTAGGGGCGAAGTAAATCAAACAAAAAAGTTTATTTATTCTCCTGTCGGCCTCATAAATGCATTCACTCACTGTTTTGTTTTCCTGTCATCATCATGATCCTAATTTAAAACTGACTGTGAATATTTTACTTCTATTCATTCATAACAAGCAACAAAACAAACAACCAATAAAGCAGAGATAATATACTGTCGCTGACCGATGATAAGTCTTCAACTTTCTTTGACGCGTACATCTAAAAAGGAATCGGTTTGAAAAGATTTTTTTTCTCATGCAGAAAATGGTACAAAGTTTACAGTCTACAATGACTTTACATGGTTTGATCTATTATCATCATATTTTATCGCGCTCATCACGCTGTGAATTATTAGATTAATCTTGGCAAGTTGAGAAAAAAAACGTACAAATAAGGAGTCGTAAAAAAGTGCATCGATTCAATCGAATCCTCTATTTTTACTGACTACTGACTAGACGCAAAAAAAACTTCAGGTGTGTGTATCTTGAGAAGAAAAAAGTGTGTGCTCGAGACAGAATTTTTTTAGTACCGACTGCGTCAATTGCATTGCATTGCATGCATCATTATTGAAGNGGTGTGTGTATCTTGAGAAGAAAAAAGTGTGTGCTCGAGACAGAATTTTTTTAGTACCGACTGCGTCAATTGCATTGCATTGCATGCATCATTATTGAAGCCCTTTAGGCAAACTTTATGGTGCAATGCAAGCGAGCATGTGAGTAAAAAGGAAGTAGGTATAACTTCTTGACTTGAGTTGAGGTATTCATGTGGTTTGCTGTTTAAAGATTTCTTCAGAGAACGAACGGGGCCCTTTTCTTCTTTTCGCATATATTAACATTTTAACTTTAGAATTAGATCAGTGAGCGTGAGCGTGGTTGGTGGTGGTCAAGACTATTTTTTAACTTTGCGTGTCTTGACCGGTATGCTGATTTGATTGTACGGAGGAATTTTTGAAAATATTTGTAGGGGAAAATGTGATGTTGTCTGTCAGCATGAAACTCTGGGATCTGATCCGCGAGACGTGTTAAGTTAGTTAGAGATTCATACCTGTGGATGAACGGAAATGCATAATTCTTCCAGGATTACAGGAAGGAATTTGCTCGTGTGAAATTTATGGTGGCGTCTCGAAAATTTTGTGCGGTGACAGTTCAAATGCGTGATTCATATTTTTGGGACTAAATTATCTGACTAATATGTCATGTTACCGAATGTTTTTGGTTTTTAATCCGTAATAATATGAAACATGTGGAAATATTCCTGAAAACCGAGACCGCATTATTCCATTTACTTAAGAAACTGTTGCATTTTCGTTTTAATTCCACCAGAAAGAAACACTGCGGTTTTATTTGCAGAACTTTGGCAATTTCGTCACAGGCCTGAGAAAGATACTAATTTCATTCATGATTACGTAATTTTTGACCCAGGTCATGTGAAGGAGTCATCGGTCGGACTTATTTTGTCTGATGCTGACTGGACTGGATCCTCTTCTGGAATCTCAGTTGAAATGAAAACTCAGTTTCAATGATTTTTTTCCCACTTTCGCTAGTGTTTGTAACATTTAATTGAAAGAAGATATGTTAAAGTTGCTATCTCATGAAAGTAGTAATCGCCTGTTAATTAACCAGGAGAAATAATTTTCTTCAGTTTCGTGACTCTGAGAATATCTTTAGCCAGTGAAATGAGTTTTTCAGTGATACATTTTATGAAAGGATTAGTGGTATTTAGTGCTTTGGTAATTTTAGTGGACCGAGGTGTCAAGTGTCAAAGATTAAAGCACGGTAATAGAGTCTTTTATGCTTATCAACAATCTTCAAAAATATTTAATTGAATCTTATAAATCAATGTAATACTATGTGATTCCTAAGGTCACCGACAGTCCCGTCAAATTCAACCATTAGAATGCCGGGTTCCAGACAGAGACGAAGTCGGCACGTGCATGTTTGTATATCATTGCATCCAGGTAAGATCTCTTTTCATTCTTAAATAGCTATAGCTATCTAGCTCGGCTTCGACTCTAATTATTCGTACCCCAATCAACATTACCACTACGTCACAATTGTTGTAAAATTTCCCAAAAAGGCTAACGTTTTCTAACTCGTGACGATTATCTGGTTAAACTTTGAGCTTCTTCCTCATAAAGCTCAAGCTCATAATGGCTATCACGATTCGAGGGTGCGTGCACAACACCAGATTTTTTTAAAAAATTTCTTTATTAAGTGGTTATTTGAAAAATAGTAAATTTATCGATGATTACGAATGAGGTGTTTCATAAACCCATACTTTCAAACCAACATTGATCCTTGTTTTAAAAAAATAAATGCAAATAGCAATAACACACGAGTTTTTGCATTTCACATGATTCGCATGCCTCATGATGATGATCAAATCCCTTCATGAAAAACTGTGAATGATCATTATCTTAAAAATTACATGATTTTTGAAAATCCCCTTTCGCAAAAAAACGATAGAAAACTGACCTGTCTGTAAATGAATCATGTTGACTTTAAGACAAGCCTTAGCTTGCCAAAAAAATTCTCTTTTTTTTTCTCTTTTTGATTGTAGGCTAATGGGACGCATTTGGGCGTTTGCAGAGATAGGTTTTATATTGGTACGTGCTGTAAACTACCTGATGCTGGCGATAACAGCATTGATGACACCATCTCCCCACCTCAGAAGGATGGAGACAAGATCTCGAATGAAATTGATGGAAATAATAAAAAGAAGCCTACTGCGAAACCATTGAAAGGATCTCCGACCACGATGGATCCATTCACGACAAAATCGACAACGACGACTACCCTCAAACCTGCAGCACAGGATAGGTCAAAGTACCCGGATTCCGCGTTCTTCACACCAAATGGGACTTTGCTGATCAATGATCCAAAATTGAGTAATTGAACTGAATTAAGTAATTAAGGATTTTATGAAAAATTCAATTTTAATGAAATTCCCGTGTTTTGATTTTTGATTCAGTTTGTGGAAGAAGATTTTTCCCTGCTTCGAGAATTGTTGGAGGGGCTGATGCAACCTATGGAAAATGGCCTTGGCAGGTATTGATTTATGAACAATTTGTATTTGTTATAGAATTCTCTGTATTGTAATGCAACTTAAAATGGCTTTTTTAGATTTCCATTCGTACATGGCAAAACCAAGCAAAAACGTATGTTCATTCATGTGGAGCGGCGCTACTGAATGAAAACTGGGCTATTACAGCTGCACATTGCACTGAAAAAGTTTTAAGCAGCGAAATAATTTTAAGACTGGGAGAATTTGATTTGTCTGATGACACATTCCCATTTAACTTTACTGAGCGAAGAGTTCAGCTCATCATCACTCATCCCAATTTCTCAGGGGTTAGACGAAGCTTTGAACATGATGTTGCGGTAAGCTACAAAAGCATATATTCCTTTTACTTGCCTTACTTTCTCACCAAATTTATAGACTTGCTCATTGACGTTTATGGTTTTGAAAAATGCCAATTAAAATTATTCGCTAATTTCTTCTCGGGTTTATCATGAAAAGTAATCTTTTGAGTTGAATGAAAAGCAATTAGTGTTTTTGCAATCATTAAGGTCAAACGAATTATGGTTGCTATTTTGTCATTCATTCAAAATAGTAAGTTTCTACTTGAGATCTATCAAATCAGGACTATTCACCACATACCTAAAGAGATATAGAGATGAGAAGTTATCATGTTTGAAATTGATACAGCTAAGATTTTTGGAGTTTTTTTTTCTTCTTTTTTTGTTGATAAAGCTATAAAGCTATGTTGTTTTTTCGTTTGATTTGAGCAGCTTCTTCGCTTTTACGAGCCAGTCACGTTTCAGCCGAACATAGTACCAATCTGCATTCCGGAGGGAGAAGAGGACTTTGTCGGCAAAACTGGTGAATGTCTATCTATGAAGAAAATTCTTGACATATGATTATTGAGTGGTTTAAACAGTTTCATAAAACATTCTTTTTAAAATTTTCAAGGATGGGTCACTGGGTGGGGGAGAACCTACGAGGGTAAAAGATTAAAAAGCAATTAATTTATCATTAGTGTTCACATTTTTGTGCAACAAGTGATTTTGCTGAGTGACGACATGACTATGACTATGACACACTGACACTTTGAATATTTTTTTTCTAAATCAGGTGGCCCAATTCCAACAAGACTGAATGAAATGAGTTTTTATGCTTATTATTTTTTGATATTTAATTATCTTTTTAAAAAAATAAACACATTTATATTTATATAGGTCCACTCGTTGTTCAACATGGACTAGATAATCATTTCGAACTCGCTGGTATAATATCGTGGGGTATAGGTTGCGGGAGAATAGGGTAAGTATATAGGAATATCATAATAAAATATATTTTGCACACTACAAAAGTTGTTGCGACGAATTGCAAGGATACTTTTTTCAATTTTGCAGACACCCTGGCGTCTATACACGCGTAACCGAGTTCCGAAATTGGATCAACGTTGTCTCCGAATTTTAGATGACGCTCACATCATTACAGCCAAATAAAACCTCCAATTTTTATGAAGTCATTTTTATATATTTTTATAAAAATTTACTTATTTGAATTTCATTGTATTCTCGAGTTTTCAATATCCCAAGGCATATAAGTATTTTTATATTTACGTGACAGTTTTTTATACAGTGCAGTATTACAAAGTTGATTTTCTTTTTTGTCTATTTTTCAAACCTTTTGTTGCATTGCGCTCATGCAAAGAAAAATTCTTCCTCTTATACCTCGTTTGATGACATAATACGCACTGAAGCCGCAGACGGAGTGCAAAGAAATTTGGGTTGAAATGTTGAAGATGATGCACACATGTTATAATTATGATAATGTAAAAAGATGTGACGTGATGTGAGGAACGGTACTGCTTTTACATTATTGTGTCAGTCAGGTCAAACCAACCAAGTTGGTGGAGATTCGCACATCAAATTACGACACACAAAAACCCGTCCATTTTCCCCAAAGAAACCATCTTTTTCTTTCGTTTCGTTGCGGTCACTATCATTATGATAAACGGCAGTAACAATTATAATTTTATAACGTGTAACATGCTCCACATCACCTTTCTTCCTTTTAGAAATGAAGTAAAAATCACTATACATTATGTTTATTGTTAGCACTGCATTGTTAAAAATCCCTTTTCATTCATGTTTCATGTTTCGAAAATTAGTTTCGCTTATTATATACGTATGTAAGTACGACTATTTTGTTACTGCTTTCATCGTTTAGCTGACTTCCGTATTTCTTGAAAGACAACAAAACCTTAGCATTTTATGAGTTGTCGTTCATTGTTCATCGGATTGTTGAATGGTTTTGGCCATTATTTTACTATTGTATTATATTGATTGTTCGGCCAATAATGAAGCGGTAATAGTTTTGTCACCTGTTACGGTACATAGCTATTTATCGTCGCATCTTGTCATTTATTTTCTGTTTTTCTGTTATTTATATCGAATAATGGCTTTGTTAGAAAAAAACTGTAATACTAGAATTGTATGTAATTGTCAAGATTTTCAGAGTCAATTTGTAATTGAAATTGTAACAAGTACACTTGTATTTTATATGTCATTATTATTTGAAGGTAATAATTTATTTTTAATAAAAAGACGAAGTTAATTATACCAAAAAAAAATTGAATCTATTGAATACGAAATTAATTCTATCCAATTAAAAGGAATAGTAATTCATTTACTTTCTGATCAAAATGTGGGGAGTGGCAAGGGCTAGAGAGGCAATAATTCCTCCATGGGTATATCCAAGAGGGGCGGCAGCATATCCTCCGTAGATAAGCTGAGCGCTTGTGGAAGCGACAGCGAAGACGGCGAAGACAACAAGGAGAGCAATCTAAAGTTTCAGAGATTTTTCATATTTTTAGTACGCTATGGTTTTAAAAAAGATTCTAAAAAAGAAATAAGTATGACTTACGACCTTGTACATCTTGAAGATTTTTAGAGAAACTGATGGTTTGAAATGGACTAGAGTCGAGTTGAGTTGTTTAAGTTTGAATGTGATATGATATGATGCCAGTTCCAGAATACGTCAACGTATTTATAGTCAAGCATAAACATACCCCCGGGGGAAAAATTAAAATGGACAAAGGGACTTGTCATAGCAAAAAAAATCAATCTTAATCTTTCATTCTTGGAATGAAGTTCGTTTTAGATTGATTGTAGTAGTAAAAAGTCTTCCAAAAAAGCGCAATGAAATGTGATTGGTGAAAAACATGATGTAATAATCTGAAAGATGCGAGCCATTGTCTAATTTTGGGCGGTGTAAGCCTCTTAACCGGATTAATCAGTCAACTCAACTCATAATAACACGCATCTTATTTCATTTAAGGAAAAATCAATGCGAATCATTGGAAGAAATATTCCGGAATTCAATTCGTATTTATTTTCGACTTGACGTTCTTACCAACAAAAAATTAACGTGCATTGCTCACCCTCATTTGTCAGAGTCAGATCGTGTTTCTTCAATGTAATTCATTTTTATCGCCAAAGCTGAAACTATCTTGATTGAATAGCAAAAAATTCATGTTGATCAGGCAAATTTTTTTCATTGCATGATCTTTGTCTTGCTGCTGAAATGATGGACCCAGTCATAATACGTCTGGTAATAACGAAATTCATATATAATTGATTCTCACTACCAAGAATGTAATGTTGGTTATTGATAGTACATTTTTTGACTAGATTATTAAAAGAACCGGGATTATTACTATGTACAGGGATGAAAACCGATGCATCAATCAGAACTCGTGTAATATTTACTTGCGGATTTGTTGATATTTGGCAATTAAATTAGACCATGGCATTTTTTTAATCAGCTCAAAATGTACCCTCCCCCAATTTCAAAACTTTATATATGAGGGATAGAAATAATTTTCAAAACTAAATTCACATGGTAGTAGGTTTTCACTAAAATTTGTGCTCGTGAACTTCATGACATAAAGGTGCGCCAGGGAAGATTTAGTTTATCTATCGCACTCCATTAGTAGTCTCATTTTAAGGATTAACGGAATGAATGGACCAAAATTTCTAATGAAATAAAATAAGTGCCTGCTCTTTGTGTAGCTGAACATGCATGCCAATGCGTTTTAATGCTTTTAAAAATAAGTGTATGGCTTTTTGGAGAAGGTATAGTAGAATGAAATAGGAAAATCTGCACAGAACAAAATCTTACTAGACCTCTTTAATTGTAAGTACAAGTGCATTTAAACACTTTGTATAAAAATGTGGTAGTTCGTATTGGCCAGCCTTTTGGTTGTAGTTGTAAGCATTGTCCATGAAACTGAACTCAAGCATGAGATAAATACAGGTGCAAGATCATCATAAAGGCAAGTTGAAGGTAAATATGTAAATAATGCAGAAGAGAAGAGAAGACATCATGCATACTATCATGTCAGTGGTGCATAGTGCATTGGTCCAAACATTGATAAACAAATCACAAGATTTATCTGGTGTATCCTAAGTCAACTTATTATGAAGTCAGTGGAAGCAATTATGTAAAATAAAAAATAATAATTAGCGGAAGGTGAACGAAATAATTACACTAAAATCAGATATTCTTATATTTTTAACCAGAGCTATGGAAGAGATAGAAAACGACGACAATCTAGTTCCAATCACTTATGTTAAGGAGGAACCTGTAGAGTTCAAGATTGAAATAAAAGTTGAAGCCAGAAGATCTGAAAGAATAATTCAGAATAATGGAGTGACGCCCAAAAATTCTCCGAAAAGCAATGTCTGTGACATTTGCAATAAATCGTTTCATCTACCAAGTTATGTCGTAGAGCATAAAAAGCGAGAACACAGTGATGCATCCTCAAAAATATTCAAGTGTTCGAAATGTCCCAAGTCTTTTGTGACACGTGGGGATTGGCGGCAACACGTCAAAACTCATTCGGACGAGAGGGCTTACAAATGTGAAATCTGTGAAAAAAGTTACCGACGAGCATCGCTAAGAAATTACCACATGCGCAAACACACCGGAGAGCGGCCTTATAAATGTGATAAATGCAATCAGACGTTCACGAGACCGTTTGTACTTCGACAACACGTCATCAGGTTTCACGAGGTGGATGAATTATGTCCAAAGAGGAAGTGTGAATTTTGTGGAAAAGAATTTCTCTTTTCGTCAGATTACAAAACGCATTTGGGGACCCATACTAAACCTTTTCTCTGCTCTGAATGTGGGTTGACCTTTGCCACTAAGGTGACCTTAAACTCCCACCACCGGACAACACACCAGGCTCCCGGGAAATTGATTAATTGTGATGTTCCGGGATGCTCCGAAAAATTTAAATCGAGAGGAATAGCTGACTTCCATGTGATTTCTAAACACAAAGACTTTGTCTACGCATGTCCGTCTCCTCATTGCTCCCTAAGTTTCCAAAGAAAGGGGGACTTGAAAAGGCATTTCCGTTCTGTAAACCACTTAAAGATGTAAAAGCTTTATACGTAAAGGATGATCAAACAGAACTTGTTCATCTACTTATTCAGGATCGAAGTTATTGTCATTTGTGACAAAAGATGAAGCTAAAACACTTCTCAGTACTCAAGCTCAACCGAAATATTGAATTAGTAGCATGTAAAGGTTGTAATACGTACAGGTATAAATAAATATAATGATGATATTACAATGATTCGTGGCTCTAGTTCCAAGTTCTAGTATTCAATACATCATCACAAATTCGATAAGTATGATCAACTAATAACCAATGATATAAATTTTGCTTTTATTCCTAAACTCATTTGGTAAAAATCCAAATCTTTTGTCACTTATCATTTCATTTTCATCATAATTGTATCGTACGTACTCATGTGTATGGTTTTGGATGTGATGAAGTGTATAGTTTTTTGTTAAGCAGGAATTTCCTTTTGTTGTGGATCATGTTTATTTATTCATTTTTCTTTACACGAACCAGACAAAAGATACATTAGCCGTTTTTACTGACTCTGATTATTAAAGTAGATCACAATAAAGTTTAATAGTTTTTTTGCTTCAAATTTTTATTCCATGTCACCTTTTGTCTCTTTGCTGTGCTTCCCACAGAAAAGATCATTTTCGCTCCTGCTAGTAGCTGGTGGTGATACGTACGTGCAAGAATTTTAAATCAAAGGGAAGATTTTACTATTACCTGTTTCGTTTGAATTAATTTGTCGAAAACAGCTCTCAGTTTTATGTTAATGTTTAATTTTAATGGCCCCAGTGGCAAATAAAATTTTACGGGCGGAATCATAATAAAAAAGTTTTTGCGCAATGCATGTGCATAATATCTATGTAGTTTAGTTTCGTTAATATTGTACAGCTTTAGAGTATTCGTATTTTGAAAATTTAGTAAGAATTCAGTGAACTTTCTATTCTTCCAATTAAACCATATCCGTCAGAGTGAAAATGACCGTGAATGTAGGCTCAAGTTCTGATCTGTCCCATCACTCTCATCTCTCCAGCAGCCATGCTTACCAGAATCCATATTGGACAACGGCTGAAATCAATGATATCGGAATTCCACACCTCTCAAAAACCTTTCAGACAAACTCATCCGTTGGATCATCATCCGAAGGAATCCACAGCGGCTGTCCTTATAAAACCACTGAGGAATATTTGGCGTGGAGGAGGCTTCATGTAAGCAAAGCCAAGCTGGCTGGAGTGGGGGAAATTGCAACATTTTTGGCTGGATTTGCTGTGGTAAATGTTTAACAAAAATAAACAAATCTAGCATAGATTTGTTAGTAAAACGTCTTTGTAAAAACAAATTTTTCTTCACTATGAACAGGTGGCAACAGTGGAGCTCCAAATCAATGATGACGCAAATCCCATACTTTTGTTGGCCTTCACGGTAACCACCGCTTTACTTGTTTGCACTACCATGATGTCCATCATGATATCCACTTGCATATTACCTCACATTACCGTAAGATTTTTGACTTTG
This sequence comes from Seira musarum, assembly GCA_027743895.1. NCBI lineage: Eukaryota > Metazoa > Arthropoda > Collembola > Entomobryomorpha > Entomobryidae > Seira > Seira musarum. The sequence goes on along the minus strand of JAHZMX010001712.1, from coordinate 610 downwards.
GCCTTCGTTCTTATTCTAGCCATTTCATTAAATTAGAATTTAAATTGCATTTTCATTGTCATTGTGTTTTTAAGGTCGTGTCAAAAGTTGGCTATCCTGACGCAAAGCCTCACGAGTCACCTCATGACCAGATGCGCTTCTTCATAGATTTGTCTTGGGTACACAAAGTTATTTCATGCCTATTTTAATACGCGAATAAGAATTGCTAATGAATTACTCCATTTTTCTCTACAGGTTTTGGCAAACACCATCTCAATATTTTTGTTCACTTTGGATGTGATCCTGCTAAGCTGGATAAAATACACTTATTTCTCTGTTACTGCGTCGTATTGTGCGACAATCATTATGATCCCCGTCCTTCTAGCAATCCTCATTTTTGGAATCGTCTTCTACAGAAAAATTATTCAGCACCAGACATCCATAATGAAGTTGAGATATGAAGAGTTGGAAGAGCTCAAACGACAGATTGATGCTGTTGGGTATTATTCCTGTGGAGGCATGACTCAACATGTGTAACACAGCTTATACAAATGGATTCGGTTGCGGAAATAGGAATTGGATGGTTAAGTTTTTTTATATTTCAAATGAAAAAGTACAAAAAAAGGAAAAA
>JAHZMX010001711.1:0-17421 GCA_027743895.1 Seira musarum | reverse complement strand
CTTGATAGCTAATGTAGCGTTTAGTTTACTAAATAATCTGCCATGTAATGTAAAATAGTTTGTTGTATACGTTGTGATCCTGTCGTGTCACTTCGTATTTTAATGCATTACAATTAGAATTTAGAATCTTAAACATGATATAAATCCCGAAAGATTTTTAATATTACAGTAAATGTGCAGATTTATGCAGCTTGTACCATTCGATAATATTTATTGTAAAAAAAAGTTATCGCAATTCATAATTAAGGCGATTTGATTCGAAAGTATATTATAATATATATATATGAAAATTATGAGCAATAAAATAATAACAGATTATTTACTCATCGTCAGTTTAAGATTACAATTTTTTCTCAAGCATTCGTTCATGGATTTTCAACTTCTAATATCCATTATTTTCATTTCAGAAAAAATACTTGATTTTATCGGTACACCGTCAAAACAATCAATCAATAATATATCTCTTACAACCACTGACGCTATTCGATAGCTTGGAACTTTGGGATAAAAATCTCTTTTCATTTCATTTCGTCGCATAATTGGATTTTTGAAACTTTCATGTAAGAGCTCTTAGGGTTTGGTCTCTATGGTTGTTTCATACATGGATTGAATGGTATAAAAATTAATGAAAATTCATGGAGTCCCCAGTCCTGTCAATTGGAAACTTACACTTTGAAGTCCATTTCATTTAAGCAATTGAAATCTCGCAAACGAGGGACTGTTTAATTGTAAGCTTTTCATTTCCTAAACAAACACTTTACAATCTTAAATGGCATTCATGAACACTTGACTTTTAATACTTTTATTGAAATACGTTACCAATTTTGCATTGATTGATACAAGTTCGTAGATACTCAAAATGTCGGACGAGGAAAAGCCAGCGAAAGAGACAGAAACCAAAACTACTCTGAAAAGCAAGGATAAGGAAGAAGGTGCTGCCCAAAAAGAAGAAGAGGAGGCACCCCCAAAGGTAGTTGAAGAAGATGAAGAAGGCTGTAAAAAGTTCTTTTGGAACTCAAGGACAAAAGAATTTCTGGGACGAAATGGGAAATCATGGTTGCTGATCACCTTCTTCTACGTCGTTTTCTTTGGCTTCCTCTTTGCATTTTTCATGATGAGCTGGTACGCAGCACTAGTGTTCATCGAAACTAAGGAGCCCTACAAGAACAAAGAGAAGGCGATCTTGTACAATAATGGACCTGGATTAACGTATCGCCCCTTCACTGACCCCAAATCAAATAAGGACTCTAGTTTGATACTTGTTCAAACATCAACCGTTGACTCCTACAAGTTTTGGGCAAAGCAGCTACAGAAGTGGTTTGACAACATTCCATCTGAAGGATCAGACTGTGAGGGAAATGGGAAGGCAGACGCAAAGAAGGCTTGTAAAGTAAACGCTAATCCAACGACCTATGGCCCGGTCTGTGGTAATAAAGGTGGGTTCTTTGGATACAACCAAGCTCAACCATGCATTCTTCTTAAGCTAAACCGAGTAAGTGTTCAACGACCTATGGCCCAGTCTGTGGTAATAAAGGTGGGTTCTTTGGATACAACCAAGCTCAACCATGCATTCTTCTTAAGCTAAACCGAGTAAGTGTAACTACCTAATTTCTTGTAACTGGAAAGGAATTTGTATCTGTGTAGCATGTATTGATTCATTGATAATCTTGTAAAGATATTTTATTGGACGCCCAAGCCCTTGGGAACGGATTGGAAAGGTGCGACAATATCGGCAGCAGGGAAAAAAGCCGTACGAAATCACACGACTTTATATGAATAAAATGTCAAAATAAATGTTGTGTACAGAGTTTCTTATCAATTTTCTCAAAGATTGGAGGAGATGTCGCAAAGGGCGTAGCGATTTGGTGCGAAGGTGAAACTTCCGTGGACAACCAGCATTTGGGGATTGTCGAGTACTACCCTAGCAATATCATAAAGACAGCCTATTTTCCATATCAGGGACAGAAGAATTACCAATCACCATTCATTATGATGCGTCTCTTAAGTCCTACTCCTGGCGCCTACATCAGCATTGTGTGCAAAGCGTACGCAAAGAACATCAAAATACATGAATTGAACTTGGTGGGCTTTGCAAAATTCCAGGTCCTCGTTGGATGATGTGGATGATGTTCATGTTTCCTTTCTGAACCAGGTGCATTTTATGCTCTACCATAATCCACATATTACTGGAACACAATTGAGTAGCTCATTTTATAAACAAGATCTAAATTACAAGAAAATTGTATTTCATTACTTCTTACAACAAAATCGTCTAGTCAAATTGCTTGGAATGTAATCATAGTTCACTCTATATCAAATGATATTCAGTCATTTCAATAAAAATTGCGGAAATATATCTATTTCAATAACGTAATTTTATACATGGATCCAACAACAATTATTTACTAGCATAAAATTCGGTGAATAATAATGAAGTTTTCAAAATGTAAGAAGTTACATAGCGGATGGTAAGTCAGTAGAATTGGCAGTATGAAGTATTATTTAAATAATTTTAAATGGTATCTCTTCCTCAAGTTGCATAATATAAAATAGTGTTATGCAATTTTTCGCACGTGTCACAAGTCATAACATAACTAACTGCATAAATGAATACCTATATTGTGTAGTCTGGAATGCCAATAGAGTATCACGACCTTTTTGTTCCCACTGGAAAAATATCTCATCTCACTTCACCCGCTGCTGCCACGCAATTATTCATAACTTCCAATTGCCACTTGCCTTCGGAGCTGTAATTTATAGGTACCTATCTTAAGTTGAACGTTGTAGCCTAGCCCATTAGTAAATAAGTACATATAAACATGCGAGATATGTAAGTATAGTAAATGTTTTAATTTGCATTCTGGGCTGATTGCGTTAATTGTATGATACCTTTTCCTTATGATTATGAGCGAGTAAAATGTAGAATTCCTTTTAAAGAAATTGACGAAGTAAACTGGACGTATTTATGACTAACAAATCGGCCTTATCTTGGACTTTACAAAATAGATCAAAGATTTCTTAAGTAAGTTAAGAAAGGAAATGAGACGTATTGCGAAATATAATTCTGCTCCCGTATGGGAAAATGAGCAGGTTTTCATTTTACTTTATGATACTACTTCTTGCTCTCAATTTCAAGGAAAAATAGAACACTGCACACTCATAATACAGTCACATAATAATATGCATTCGTTTAACTTCAAACATATTGAATGAAGCATAGCAATAAAGGGTTTTTCCTCCTCTCAAATAATGTAAGGCAATTTTGATTTCTAACAATTGCAAATTGTTGTTTTTTGAGTTTAAGCCTAAGAATGTACACCATTATTATGACAGAATTCATACATGAGAGATACACACTAATTGTATCTCTGGTCATGCCTTACTTAAGCCTGTAACGACAATAGCATCATTACGTCATGTCCGCCTTTTTGTGAACACTGTGGGAAAATACGGAAAACGGAGAAATTACTCCGAACTCTGAACACAGCAACTCGCAATGAGCTAATTCATACATGAGAGATACACACTAATTGTATCTCTGGTCATGCCTTACTTAAGCCTGTAACGACAATAGCAACATTACGTCATGTCCGCCTTTTTGTGAACACTGTGGGAAAATACGGAAAACGGAGAAATTACTCCGAACTCTGAACACAGCAACTCGCAATGAGCAACTAATAAATTACTTTTCATAGTCGCATTCATTTGCAACAGAAGCTCTGGTGCTGGCTCTTAACGATTAAGTATTTTAGAATTTGAATTATTTAGAAATACCTATGTTGAACTAATAAAAAGTTAAATTCAGTTTGCTCTAACAAAATGGAGCTCTTTAATTATTTACCGTATGTTGTCGCTTACTTCATAACAGCCATAATTTTAAGATTTCTCTGGAATAAAAAACGTAAGATCTGGATAAGTATCGTCACATTCAAAAGAGATGTCAAGTAAGTGTAGTGTAACAGTGAAGTGGTGAATTGTTTATATGTAGTCCATTAATGATAACATTTTTGATAACCAGGTTCATGTATACAACGCTTGGTGTAATGCTATTTAAATGGATAAGGATGCGTTTGACAAATGAAACATTATTCAAGTCTCTGGATAAACTGGCCAAGAAAAAACCGGGACACACGTGCTTTTTGTACAACAACGAGAAATGGACATACAGCCAAGTATTAACATTCACGCATGGTAAAGGGTTTGAATGGGATTTAATAAAATTTGGTTTCGTGTGTAGGTGCAATCAATGAGCTTTCAAGTAGCAAATTTCTTCCAAGCTCAAGGATATCGAAAGGGAGATGTTGTTGGTCTCGCTATGCAGAATCGACCGGAAGTAATTTGTATTTGGTTGGGACTGAGTCGGGTATGGTGTCATTTTTTCTACTTAAATTAAATTGATAAATGATCGCTTGCATGTAAATTATATAGTGCACATATCACGATTTCAGATTGGAATTACTACAGCTTTGATAAACTTCAACTTAAAAGGTGACTCGCTGGAGCACTGCGTTGCGTTATCTAAATGCAAGGCTTTGATATTCGGTTCAGAAATGACAGATCGTAAGAAGACATTGATCTATAAGGACTGCCGTTTACGTTCCAATCAAATCAATAAAAATAATTTTTTTTAATAGAGTTTCGTGAAATCTGGATAAAGCGAAATAACAGAGACGAGCCCCAGCCCGTCGTGATCCTCTACGAGCTGGATCGCTATCTCGATGGACAGTTCCCACTGAGTAACAAGTGCAGCATCTCGGATAATAACATGAACAACATTCCCCTACCAAGCATTTCGGACTTCAAAGTTAACGACTTTGCTGCGTGCTTGAGAACGTCATCGTCGAAACCGTATAAGCCAATAATTGGTGATGAGCAACCCCACTTCATGGATCCCTTCTTGTTCGTATTCACCTCAGGGACGACCGGAATGCCAAAAGCAGCCAAGTGCAGTCATTCCAGGTATATCACTTATTAAATTTAGCTTTAAGAGGCTGAACGTGATGTGATGGCACATTCTACTCTTGAGAATGGTTGATAAAATGGCTAACTGTTTCTCGGAAGAATGAACATGATGGGAGCGGCAATCGCGATGCTCCAGCTAACTGACGAAGACATTGCTTATTGCCCTCTACCCCTGTATCATACATTCGCCTTTTCTGCATTGGCATGGGCGCTGGTATATGGTGTTCCATGTGTCATCGTAAATAAATTCTCTGCCTCAAGGTTCTGGAGTGATATGCATTACTACAAAGTCACGGTAATTGGCGAATTCAAATGTTTTGATTCCAAGAATACGATTAGGATACAGGATACCAGCATTAATGAATTTTTGAATGTGAGTTGTAGGTATGCTTGTACATGGGTGAGCTTTGTCGTTTTATTGTGAACCAGCCACCACAACCGGAATTGGAGAAATCACATTCCCTCCGGAAGATGTTCGGATGTGGTGTCAAACCAGAAGTCTGGGAAACTTTTATCAAAAGATTCAATATAAGCCATTTTGTTGAGGCGTATGGCAGCACAGAAGGAAACTGCACCTTAGGTATACCGGGCTAAAAGTTTTTTCTATCCACTACGAAGTTTAAAAGATAAAATAATTATAATATGACAATGCTCCCTATAGTAAACATGGAAGGAACAAAAATCGGGGCATTGGGATACATGCCCGTCATTATTCAACCCTTTTACTCTTTAACCGTCATCAAAGTGGACGAGATCACAGGAGAAATTATACGGGACGGCAAAACTGGCTATGGAATTGTCTGTGAAGACAATGAGCCCGGAGAATTGGTGGCTAAAATTGTTAATTTTTTCCCCACATTAAGATATGATGGGTGAGAGATTTAACATTTAAGCAACATCCAATTTGATTCTGCGACGGACGAAAATAGTTATATTTTACTTTTTACAATTTTAGGTATACGAGTAAAGAAGCAAACGAAAAGAAAATTGCCAAAAGTCTGTTCAGAAATGGGGACATGTATTTCAGATCGGGTGACATTGTCGTTAGGGATGAATACGGATATTTCTACTTCAAAGATAGAATTGGAGATACTTTTAGATTCAAAGGTACCCACTCACAAGGTTATTAAGATTATAATTACATACTTTCATTTTCTCAAGATAATTTAAAATTTCAAAGGTGAAAATGTATCCACTGCTGAGGTCGAAGGAATTATTCTACGCTTAACAAATATGAAAACAAATGTGGTTTATGGGGTTAAAATTCCGGGAGTGGAGGGAAGAGCGGGTATGGCAGCCATCACGGATCCTGGTAGAACCCTAGATTTGGTAAAATTATCCGAAGGACTGAATAAAGAATTGCCTGCGTACGCTCGTCCAGTTTTTATTCGATGCATCCAGAGCGAAACTGTTCTCCCTATGACAGGTACGTTTCAACTAAACATATACTCTTCGACTATTTGTATACTGATTAGACTTTGGATGGAATTAACATTTTTTATGAACTTTTCAGGAACATTTAAACTGCAGAAGTTTAATTTACAAAAGGAAGGGTTTGATGTAGAAAGGATAACCGATCCCATTTATATTTACAACGCTGGGCAAAAGACCTACAAAGAATTAGATCTATCTACCTTTAAACAAATTATGCAAGGAAATTACAGGCTGTAAATAGTTTGAAGGAAGAACAAAGATAATGGTGTAATTGTAATTTTATAAATGTGACGAATTTTAGAATAAAAGACTCTGAGTAATTGAAAAATTCTGTTGTTTCTGTCATGTGAAATCAATATATTTAATTAACGAAAGTTAATTGTAATTTGTGATCCACTATTAACATTACTACCGGGATTTTTACGATATAGAATTCTCCAGTGAAATAATGTTTTGACAAGTTTTCTGCTCTTATTGTTATTGTTAGTTCGTTCATATACAAAAAATATATATAGAAACTCAAAAAATAATCTAAGGTTAGGTATCGAGACAAAATAATCTTCCGCACTTCTTTCATGGAACAGGAGTGTTTCGTATTTTCTTCTTTCGAAATTCTTCCTGTCCTACGTCCCCCTCGTCATCGTAATGTCCACCTGCAAACTATAATCGACATAAATCACTGGTTACAATGAATATTGTAGTATTATTTTACATAAAAGATTAACTTCTTGATGCTCACCGAAGTCGCAATGAAGGTCATTAGAAGCACTACCATGATAAGGTAAATCCTACATTTCGGGGACAATTTTAATAATCTTGTTCCCATTGCGAGGCACACCTTTTAGAAAAATGAAGTCAAGGGAAAATAAGAGCTGGGCACAAACGATGTTAGCAAGGGCTTTCCAAACTAAAATAACTTTGGCGTAACCTAATCCATAAATTCAACCTAACGTAAACTTGTCATATGACGAGCATTAAAATGAAACGATTCCCGTAAACAAGCCATTAAAATAAATACATAATGCATAAACTAAAGTGCTAAATAAATGTGCCATACCGTGAGGATATAGAAGCATCATTTGTTCTCTATTAAAAAGAAATCCCTACAATTTATGATGGATGTAAGTTATAATTCATTCAGCTGAATTAATTACTAAAATGTCGTCCTCATCTTATGAATTCACGTGGTCTCGCCCACACAGCTAACACAATCTCGTTTAATTGCCTACAATTTCACAATCTCCCGCAATCCACCAAAATGTAATTAACGAAGACAAACTACTCAAATATAAGTTGTGCATCCAAATGCTAACAAGTATTCTTGACAGATAATANCTCGCCCACACAGCTAACACAATCTCGTTTAATTGCCTACAATTTCACAATCTCCCGCAATCCACCAAAATGTAATTAACGAAGACAAACTACTCAAATATAAGTTGTGCATCCAAATGCTAACAAGTATTCTTGACAGATAATATGTACCTAGTTTGTTTGTTTCGCAATCCAGTCTAATCATCAACGGAATTGATGCTTTTCTACTGTGAGTAAAGTGAAATGAGCAAGTTCTTTGCAAAAGTAAAGCGAATTCGTGAAAAGTGTTTTCATCTTACTTAATTTTCTCTTCTTTTCTTCACCAAACCTCTAGCCTTTTTAATTTCACAATTCCCATTCTTTCATTTCCATCCAACCAACTATTTTCCCTCTTTTTTCCAGGAAAGCATCCATCCTTTCATCACGTCCTAGTACCAGACGCATCACTTTTACTACTCAAATACACTAAGATTCTGTAGAAAAAGAATCCATTTTCCATTCCATCCTAAATTGAGAATTGACGTGATGATGAAAATACTTTTGTATAGTCTGATAGAATCTGTATCTCTCTTTAACATCCATTCGTGTAAGAATAGGATACATATCCTCCTAAGGGAATCAACTATCGCGTCGTCGACGCACGTGGTAACTATTTCGCATGTATTATTACTTTATTCAAACATTCTTTTTTATCCTGTCCTTCCTATTTCCGCTCCCACTTGGCCGCATAATAGCATTCTGTCCCCACTATTTCCGAGTGGGGTTCTCCCGTTGGGCAAAATTCGACTGGAAAACTTATTTCTTTCTTTTGCTCAACAACTCTTCAGAGTAAAATAGTTTTTGTACTTTTCAATAAGTTTAGTTTACTAAAGAAAACTAGCGTCTACCCATGTTTTCTTCATGTATGGTCTTCAGTCTGTAATGGAAATCCAAAATAAGAGCCCATAATTTTCATTTTGTTCTTCTGAACTCATGTTTTCAAACTACTTTTTTGGATTTTTTTTTTCAGAATCGATGTCTAGTTTTCTAGCGTTATCTATCACGCTATTCTGTGGATTACGGGCCTAAACTTGGACAGCCACATCAAAAAAAAAGAGTAATCAAGAATATGCATTCTAATTTCAAGAAATGAACTTCTGCATGAATATAAACTTCATTATCTATTCCTTATTTTTCTGAAAAAAAAAACTAATTTTCAAATGAAAAATCCCAACGGATTCAAGTCTACATAAACTGATTTGCGAAAGTTTAGATGTTAATGGGAATGAGATTTTTTCGATTTGAATAGTTACATAGAATACATAGCTTGTCTTGCGACTTAGCATTCCATACATAATATTGAAAAACGTTGCAAAAGAACTAAATCAGACCAGACGAAAGATTTATGAAATGTTTTGTACAAAAATTCAAACTAACATACGATGTAACATAATACCAATTCTGGTTAATCATTGATTTCACATTAAATTCTTCTGATTATTGCATGTTATTCAAAAGTTTAAAACCAAAGTCTGGATATGCGGAGGCAAGAATGGGTAACGGTGGGCGTTACTTAAACAAACGGGGTGACTTTAGAGTTGTACCAGACACAAACTGCAAATCTCACACCCAGTAGCATCTTTCATAATACTTTTTTTTTTACATAATGGTTTGGACTTTCTCTACAATTCGTTTCACGCTTAGAGCAAGTCAAACCACAAACTTTCTTTTCCCAATTTGCATTAATTAGTAAATCCGTTTGTTTGCTTGCCCGCCTCAGCCACTACTCAGCCCGCAAAACTTTTCTGCAAAAGTAAGAGAAACTTGGGTTTTAATGAAATATTCATAAGATACAAAAATCTTATGGCACGAATTAGAATTTGCTTCATTATTCTATTTCATTAGGTTTTAAACATGACGTATTTGCTTTAAATTACAAGAATTTCCGTATGTCGGAACCATCTGGAGCCTCTATTACATCGTCTTTCTTGGTAAAATATGCTTTGTCACGTTTGAATAATTCAGGATCTAGCAAAAATCATTAAGGTAATCTTTATTTTTCTCTTTTTTAAAGAAAAATATCCAAGTGAAATTTCAATGGTGGCAGTACATTTAGTTCTGAAAAGTGATTGTGAGACCACACGTTTGTATCATTACTGGAAAGAATCAAATCTAAACAATTCCTGAGCCATTGCACCCATGGTTAAAATTGCAACTAGAAAGCGTCCAAACATTTCATAAGTAGTGTACACGAATATTTACTATAATCATTTATTTTATCGGGATGACAGAAGGAACAGGAGGGCAACTTTTTTCTCGTCTCTTGTTCAATTCATCAGGTTGAAATTCAAACAAGCAAGTATGCATTGTGTCAGTACATGTTCGATTTTGTCGGAATTGTATTCACTGTGCACACATTTTGTCCCTTGAGACTGCACAAAAAGTTCACTCGATGGAAATATTCTAAGCAGAACTTTTCAATTCCCTGAATTAAAAATGAATGATGGATTCCATTTGAAAGGGAAGCATCCCACGGTAAGAAGATTTAAAAAAGGAGTTAAGTACAAATACATTTTTGAGTATACAAAAAAGAACATTTTTTTTTGAATTTTTGCATTTCTTGAATGAATGGAATGCTCGGTTTGGATGATGTATAAAATTCAAGAAGAAATTTATTTCTAAGAAGTGAAAGAGGAATATTTTATAACTCCACCGAATCACTGGCCTTGATGCTTAGGTATGCTTTGGAGTCTTCCCTCGTCATATTTCTTTGTGAATTCAGGGTTCTCTTCAATTTCTTTTCATACATTATATCTTCTGCCTTCACATCATATGTACTTCACAAGAATTCGCATTGAATTTTTACTTTTCCTTTTACGAACAAAGAAATGCAATATAGTTGTATTGAACGAATGAATGTTTTTTTATTAATGTCCTGATTGTGCCACGCTTTACTCGGCCATAGTCATATTTACAAGTTCTTTTCTACCGTACCTCGGCAAAAACAGGGAAAGATAAGATCTTGGGTACGCCATTTTTATCCTTATTATTTTAAAAATCTTTTAATCGAATCTAAAACGATAGAAGTAAAAACGGTAAACGAACGAAAAAGTAGACAATGTCGATTTTATTCAACACAATTTTCATTCTCATGTTTCATGTAAGTAAATTGATAGATAAAAAAATCCAATTTCTTCAAAAGTAATACATTAAAAAAATCTCCATCACAAGCTAAATCAGGTGCATGCAGAGTCAGGGTTTATTTTCATTAAAAAATAATTGTAACGAGTAGCACTTGATGATACCGGAATTCCATTTGACCAAACGCAACTCACTCACATCTCATCAGATCTTGATGATACTACAACTATCCATAAAACTGATTCACAAGATCTCACACGATTACAACGATTGTGCATTTTACCATCTAAAATGGTTCCCAAGGATAACATGCTAAAAACTCCATGTTATTATTTTTTCCCAATTTGGAATATTCGTTCACACTTGGTCATCATCACGTATAGGAAAGATTAGATCTTGAAATGCCATAAGTGAATGCGAAAGGAATTCGTGAAAAAAATCGTACGCTTTCCCTGACTAGTGAGTAAATAGTGCTAAAACTTATCAGGACGAGTTATCCTGACACAAACCCGGAAAAGAAAGACTTGGAATCTACAAACCAGTGAATGTTCGTCCTCAACGCATCTCGAATGGCTCCGCATGAGGTGGAAGCTGTATGAAGAAAGTAATAATAGAAATGGGGAAAACCATTTTTTTTTGTAAACTATGGAATCGAAACAAATTATTCAGTTTTTATGAGTACTTACGAAAGATGTAATGGATATAATAATATTTTGATATTGTAATAAAATGGATCTAGCTTGTTTATAAAAAAGGCACTATCTTAACTATTTATAAGGACCGCTCCGCTAGTTCAATTTTCATAAAAACCCTGCATGAGTTCCCGTTTTTGTCATGAGCTATGAAAGTGGACGTCATGAATAAGCAAATGACCGCTAGACATTTCCCAGATTTTCACTATTTCTATTACAACATATCATGCATATACCTACATGACATGATATACAGATTTTAGAAAATACTCGAAAGAATTTCCTTTGCAGTGGACGTCTCAAATAGTATATGTAAAAATTCAAAGGTATTTTAAACCCTATGGCTGGCGACTGGCGAATACAGTGTGTGGGCTTGAACGTATGTGTAGTTTTGTACATAAACTTTAAAGATTCGGAACAATCTGGCGAGTTCTAGTAATTCCATAGCCGTAGTTCATCATTTTAATTCACTGGTGATGTAAGAAACTACCTGAAGTTGCTCTGGACCTTTTGTACTACCTGAGGCTAAAACGTGTTTACTTACACAGGAGTGAAAGCAAGTCGCTAGTATACATTATTTATTTGTAAACTGTGTGAACAAATAAACCTAAAGAGGTACAAACGTATAAGTAACAAATTATTTGAAAGCATCATGAAAAGGAAACCTTCTTGCTGAATAAATAGAACATGAAAGGGAAGACTGGGAAGTCAAGTAAAAGCATTTTTTTTGTTATGGAGGAACCAAAATACAATGAGATTTCTTCGATGAGATCCTTCTCCATTTCTTTAAAATATTTAAAGAACGTACCTTGAAGCATAATATTCTTGAGAGGGAAAACAGTTTAGGATTTTTTCTCCATTTTTTCAACATAATCATAAAACATGCATGATGTAATAATATATTGTATAAACTTACTTATGGTGATGATGTCGGGGATAAAAAGCCACTTGCCCACATTTCCCTACACCGTTTTCTCATCGCCATTCAAGCAGATTCCTTTTAACTGCTTCAAAATCCCTACCCAGCAGCGGAGAAAGACTAAGTTTCTAGCTCTTTAGTTGAGGCTGAGGTCGCCTGGAAAAGCAGTCTGGTCTGGTCTGCACAAAGAAAAACTTCATCTGTCACAGATTTACCCCAGAAGCAAGTAGACTTGCTGGCTCAGTCGTGCAGAGAAAGTCGGAGAGTTAGCAGGGTGAACACAGTGAGAAGGCACAGTAGAGCTAGAAATAAGAAATAAGTAGTGGTGTTGGTGGCTGGTGCACTTGAAGGGTATTCATAAATAGACTTCTTTCTTCTGCTTGTAAGTTGAGCTCTTCGTGCTGTCTTAATAGGTAAGTAAGTTGAGTAACTGTAAGTGATTCTTATTTAATTTCCTGAAACTTCAGAAACATATCACGTTATCTTTAAGTACACAATCTCATATGAAATTGGCATTATCATGCAATCAAAGTCCTTCAGAAGCATGAAGCAGTTTAAAAAATATATATACTCACATGCCTACATTTTTGAAGATTTAACAAGAAACGGACGTCCCTTACTTCTTCATAAGGAACTTCGACGTTTGTGAACGATAAAAATTGATGAAGGAAGGCACTCAAGTTTTTTTTAACTTTGAAATACAATGCCCACTCATGATTTTGTTCTGGTGTACTTTTAAATATGGGGAATTGTGAGATCGGGTAAAATAGTAACTGCCCAAAATGAAATATTTCCTTGTTCTGTGCCGAATTTGTGCTGCTTCATTTGCTGCCCTATTAAAAGAACTTATGACATTTGAAGTATCTAGTAGGTAACCTTCCCAAATAATAAGCACTTAAGAATCTAAGGATATGAAGCACAAAGGGACGTGTACTTGTTCTTTCATCTCCTTGAAGTAATCGTCTCATTAGCCATCTCTCATATCGTTTGGAAAAGGGTATGCCTCTTTCTGGCTTGTTCTTTTTATGATTCCAGTGCATTCAATATTAAGAAAAATACATTATATCTGCCTTGTCGGCTTTTTATCTTAATAATGGGCACAATGCCCAGTAAAAATATAATGTTGGGCCATATGCTTCTTCCGCTGTCACATTAATCATCTTATCGAGGATATAAGAACAAAAGCATATTTTTTTAAACATATTTTCCTAAACAAAACATGCATGAAATCTTTCCTTTTCCTTTGTTACGTCTTCGTATTTTCAATTTCATTTTCAGTTTCAAAGTCAAATTAGTATATAGCTTATTACCACTCATTTGTCATCTGTCCCCTCAAGAGAAAGTCGTTCCTTTTTTCTCTTCATTATGTCACTCATTCCCCCAAAAACATTCAGTCAGAAACCCATTTCAACTCATTTTTATTGTCAGCGTCAACGTCTCTCAACTCAGCCGTCCGACACGCCATACCACACCACCGCATTATTACCTACTCGCATCTGAAACTTCTGAATTTCGTAAAAGAGCTCCTCATTAGTGGAGGTTGCAAGTTCCTCATTTTTCCTTCAAAAAACAAATCATATAAAAATTCGATTCAATTATGTTTCCCGCTGCGCTTTCCTCTTTTGCAAAGGTTCTCTCATTCATGCGTTTCGTCCTCGTTTATTTTACTAGCCATCTTCCGGTCGTTCCAATTTATTTTTCAGGTGAGTGCGTTAGCACTAATATGAAGTGAGAGGTTTACCCACTGCTGATTTCCAGGGGATTTTCTGAAAAGCTTTCCACTTTTTCCGTTTCACCCTTCCAAAACTTGTTTCAATCCGCAGAGCAATCGCAATCCGCGCCCTCCCCTTTCTTTCTTAAGCTTGAAACGTTTTCAAAGATGTAATTTTCACCCAGAAATCCTCGATCCCGTAAGATTTACTGATGCTGGTGGAAGAGTTGAGTTGCTGATTCTGACTGTGACACAGACCTACTCAAGACATAACTCGTATTCTTTCTAACATTTTGCTGCTGCTTTTCTTCTAGAAAAATAATAAAAAAAAGAAAGAAATCTGTGGATGGATGAAGTGGTGGTGAAACACGGGCGGAAAGAGTGACATACGATGAATGAAAACTGAAAAAGCAAATCCTGCTTGTTAGCGCAGAAAAAATAACTACTTCAACCTCTTCTCCCTTTTCTCATTTTCTGCATATATCCCACAATTATCGCCGCTTTTTCTTTCTTCTCTCGCAACTCGACTGGAGGGAAATGGCACGTAGAGCTAAAGCAGGAAATGAATGTTTAGTTTAGTGTTGTCGCTTGTCGCTTTACTCCTATCAGCCTGAGTGCACTACTACTATATACTACCTCCTTTCTCAGTTTTCCC
The DNA here is from genome assembly GCA_027743895.1 of Seira musarum. Lineage (NCBI taxonomy): Eukaryota > Metazoa > Arthropoda > Collembola > Entomobryomorpha > Entomobryidae > Seira > Seira musarum. The sequence continues at coordinate 2,614 of JAHZMX010001711.1, read as the reverse complement.
TGGTGGGAACTCAGCTTCTTTTCCCATTCATGGTGACGTAGTCATCATTCTTCTCTTTTCCACCTTCCTTAACTACTTCCTCGATGAGTAGTAGTTGTAGTAGTAGTACCCCATGCGCTATGCACGACTAAAGGACAATTTCTCCAGTTGTATAGTAGCTTTCTCCAATTTACGCCTTTTTCCATTCCTACATGTCGATTATTACGAAAATTAAATGAGTGACGAGGGAAAACTCGACTACATTCAATTTTTTTCTCCTGTTTTGCGTAGGCTGTAGAGGACAACTCGATTTTGATCATCATTTTCGCCTCCGTCATTGTCATAATAAAAACCTTGTTGCTTTTTTACAAGAAAGAGATTAATAACATCACTACGTACCCGATACTCTGCAAACTTACGCTGGTTAGCATGAACATCTAGAGAGAAAATGTGATTTTCTCCGTGAACAAACTGAGAGGAAAGCTGGTAGCAACAGCAGTTGAAAAAACATTTAGGTACTGGAAGTAAAATAAAGTATAATTCTGTAGAATTTCTAGACTAGCCTACTCATCTAAGTGATATTATTTGCCTTCTCCCTTCCATCTTCCACAGATGAACATTTTGTTATCTTTTTTTTACCTTTTTTGGCGTCATCACTGCTTAACCACCACATTTTCCGAAGCTAAACCATTCAAGACCAGTGCAGATGTTGCGGGAAGAAATGTTTTGTAATTTAAATGACGTGTTTGGACAACGACCTCATCGTTTTTACTTTCACTTGCGTTTCTATTTCTCCTTTTCCTGACACAAAGTTGTTCAGTGCTAGGCCAGAAGAGAAGAGAGGAGCACTAGCATATTGAAACATGAAATAAAAACTAGGTTATGTACTGGTACTGGTGCTGGTTATGGGTGCCAAAACATGATTCTATTCTAACGAAAAAAAAAGCATCAGATAACCTTCTTGGCAATGAAAAATAAACTGCTCGAAGGAGGAAAGAAGCCAGTTCCAAAAAAGAAATTGGAAGAAGGCAGAGACTAAAAAAAATTCTTCTAAATTTAGCATCTTTATTCGAAGCCTCACTCTCATTTTCATTATATTCCATTCTATTTCTTCCAGGGCGATGCCGTAACAGCAACAGCAAGCATCCTTTATCTTCCAGAAATTGGTTTGGGTAGCGCGCTTTGCACTGACCAGGAAGGTGTCAGTTTAGTATATCGAATTTGGAAAGCTAAACCGTCGTATACTACGTATTTTTTAACGACATTTACGATAAAAATAAGCTTATTCCCGACTAGCGACATTTACCTGCATTTATCGGCCATTTTTTAACCGCGTGCTTTAAATCAAAGGCAAGCATTAGATCAAAGCTTTAGTTTCCTTGCGTTTGTGCACAAATAAGTGTTTTATAAAGTGTAGTTCGAATCGTAGAAACGCTTTGCTTTGATCATTTTAAGAAGGTCTTCCCGCGTTTATGAATGACATGAATGAACTTTTGAAAGTTTTTGTAAAATAATCATCTTAAATTGACTTCTTCCAAACCAGTTCAAAATTATAAGTTCAACTGAAATTTTAAATATAGAACATTACTTATTTGAATATCACTCTTGCTCTTATTATTTTCTTTTTTGTCTTTTGGGCCAAGTCAAGCCAAAGTTACCGGCACGAGTACTTACCACAGTTTTGTTCCTGAAAAAAGGTCTGATCTGTTCATCCAACGGTATAACCGTTACAGTTACTATATCACACACACTAGTGGATCCATGGGAAAAGCGATGCGATGAAGTAACGAATGAACTTGAATAAAAAAGAGCTCATTCAAGAACGATACTTACTACATGACATGAATGTATGCATGTTTAGCACACATATCCCATCCTTTTCTTACTCCATTAGTTTTGATGAGATCGTTTCGTGAATTCCCATTTTCACTTCCTTCCTGTTACAACAGTCATTCATTTTTTCCCACTATCCCACTTTTGTGGTTAAGGGACTCATCTTTCGAAGTACGTGGAAGCAGTAGTTACTGAATAGATCCCATCCCAACTTACACGTAAGTACAACAATGGAACAGAGTGACTGTAGGGCTAACTGACAGATTAAAAGTTTTAGTGCAGTTGAGTTGGTCTGGTTTGGTCTTGTCTAGCTTGTGTGGCTGTGAAGTGTTGAATTTTGTGGGAAGAAAAAAATAGATAATGACGTGATGATGTGTTTGGTGGTTAGTTGTGACTGGAGAACCTACCAAAGTAATCAAGTTACTATTATTTCATGTAATAATGCTTGAGACACTCACAACGACAAGGAAGGGTTCCTTCACAGAACTTCCACTACACTTCAAATCAAGCTGATGGTGATGAGTTTTGGGGAATTTTCAAAGCCCACGATTAAGGAGTTCCCAAAGTCGTGTGCTCGATTGTATTGCACGTTTTATCAAATTATACCTTGAACTAGAGATAAAATTACTGCGTCTTTCTTCCTTTGTTTTGTCAATCCTATATATGTATTTTAGTAATTACGTAGAGGCGAGGGTATCAAAATATACCACAAGCCAGCATGAACATTGGACTATGTTGACGTGAATGAGGAGAGTGAAAGCACAAAATCGCAGATTTACATTGAAAGCTAACCTACTACGTA
>JAHZMX010001710.1:0-14469 GCA_027743895.1 Seira musarum | reverse complement strand
TCCCCATCACTATACGAAATTGGTATGACTCGCTCTTCTCCTGTCTTTATCGACTCAAGTTTTTTATTATACAAATTATTTTGATGGTCATCCCTAGGTTCTACTTTGATTGGTATTATGTGTTCAGCTCCCCTCGGTGGTGACTCTCTGGAAATACTTATCGTTGTTACATGAGAGGATGAATTGGATGACTTTCGCCCCAAAATTTGCTTGTTCTGAACTGCATCGGAGCCATACAGTCTTTCAATGCGCTGCATGATAAAACTTTTTCCATGTGAAGGAATGTATGGCGTATCATCCACAAGTTCATCCGATCCCCGGTTCATACCATTCTGGAAGTATGTTGACGAATCTGAAAATCTAGAAGAGGTGGTATTGATGGGAGGAAGTGAAGGAGGCGGAGACGTTGCTGACTGATTACTGCTGTGATCACTACTGTCATCATCTGTATTCGGAACTTTATTACTGCGCGTAAATGGGGAATGAAGAGAAAAATCTGTTTTGTGTCTGGGACCAGTTGTGGTTACACGACTTGTCGTCAATAAGGAGGCTCCATTGCCCAATACACTTTTGTTTGAAACTGTTTCTGACGTCGTGGAGCCGTTATTATATGCCAAACAGGAATAGCCGGAAACAGATCTTGACACGTTGAGATATGAAGGATTTCTTCCGTTCTTGTTGTGACCATTAGTCCCATGCTAGCAGAAAATAAATCAATCATTAATATCGTCAATTTCTTTTATCATTATCGTCTTCCAACTTCCTGCGTGGGGGTTTCAAGATAATGTTTAAAATGTATTCACCTCTGCAGAAGAAAATCTGGAATCAAACATGTGAGCAGTACGCTTCACATACTGTGGACTTTGAAGGTCACCCATTGCGTCGTCTTCTTCTGTACCCTCAAAATCCACGTCAATGAACAAATTGTTATTATTTATGGATGACTGCTGTTGAGCAAGAGCTAGTGGTCTCTGCCCTGAAAATATCAAAACGTTTCGATGAAAAATATCGCCAGGCGCATTTGCTGGCAGGAGACTACACATGGATCTAATTTTTACCTGTTTTTACCTTGATTTATTGAGATGGAAGGGTCTTCCTCCTTGCTGAGTCGCGACTGATTATCAACACCTTCACCAGGGCCACTTCCGGGGTCTCGGCCAGATGACTGGTTATCCGAGGACCTAGAAATAGAAAAAAATATTTAATAAACATTACGTCTATAATTCACTACATTACTGACAATGAGTAGAGCAAGTTCCCTAAATTAAATGATATTTAGACATGGACAGTACTTTTCTTCGTCTTTATATTCTTCCTCAACATCATCAGGAACATCAACGAAACTTGACTGCACTTCTGCTACTGCTCATGGTTCTAATTTTTACCTGTTTTTACCTTGATTTATTGAGATGGAAGGGTCTTCCTCCTTGCTGAGTCGCGACTGATTATCAACACCTTCACCAGGACCACTTCCGGGGTCTCGGCCAGATGACTGGTTATCCGAGGACCTAGAAATAGAAAAAAAGATTTAATAAACACTACGTCTATAATTCACTACTTTACTGACAATGAGTAGAGCGAGTTCCAGGCGTGTAATACTGGTTGACTGTTCTCCGAACTCCCCCCAATTGCAATACATTACGGTTCCCCCAGTGTTCTCCCAATTTAACATTAGCAATATAGGGGACTTCGAAACGTTCTCCGAACGTGGCTACAGTGTTACAACCAGTATTCCAGGCCTGGCGAGTTCCCTAAATTAAACGATATTTAGTCATGGACAGTACTTTTCTTCGTCTTTATATTCTTCCTCAACATCATCAGGAACATCAACGAAACTTGACTGCACTTCTGCTACTGCTGCAGTAGTACTATTTTTTATGTTCTCCAGAAGTTTCATCGTTACTCTTTTGAAGCAAACAATTCAAATACACCATAAGTGAACAGCAAAAATAACTTTTCCCAAAGCACAATGAAACTTTCTCAGCACTGTCTTATCACGTATTTTTTTTTTCTTTTCTCTTCATTAAACTCTCCAAAATTATCCTATTTCCGATCCGAGTAAGTGAGCAAGAACATAACATAACACAACATGCCATAGGTCTACATCAAAGAAGAGACCGTGAGAAAACACCAAAAAGGCAAAGCAACTTTTCTCTGCATCAAAGTCTTTGTCAGTCATTCCCTCGAACTTTACTTTGGCTAACCACTACCACTAACCAGAAGAATGCACGAATACAGTACAATGTCATATCTGCAAAAACCTTTAGCAAATGTTCTTAATCTGAAGTTAGAAGCAACACTTTTCAAACTGAACACCTCTTCTTTCAGAGTGCATTATCAGAGAGAGATCATCCACGTAAATCGGCTTTAAGTTGCGCGCATGCATGTCTCTCTCACAGAACTAAACTAAATATTATGAGAACTGAGAATGTCTTTGTTGCCTCATATTTTTTCTTCAGCAGTAAAATAAGTAATTAATTATGTAAAATGGTAGATACAGAATGCATACTACAGAACTAGAAAGACCAATTTCCTCCAACGTGGATCTTTTTGCGTACCAGCCACTGCCAATAGTGCCAATTGCAAAGAGCATTTATCTGTAACCCAAACCCTTTCATTTTCAAACTGAAAAGTGTTGGCAGTATGTGTTGGACTTAGACGTAACTATAATTGAGTTTAAAAGTTCGTACAATCAAAGCCAAGATTATGTGTGGCATTCAATGTCATTTAAATGGCCAACAGATTATACTACAGAATAGGTGTAAAATCACGTCTCGCACACATTGAACAAAATACTGTGCAAGGTATGTTCAAGAGATGTAGAATTTACAACGATAAAATCGGGGAGTGATTTTATTGGATTTTTGGACGAAATTTTTATTGGAAGCATCTTATCAGAAAAGTAGAGCATACAATTTTTCATGTTTAGCTCGTCTTATAGGCATGCAATTTTTATGGTGTACGCACACACACAAAAGAATTCTATTTTTTCTATTGCATGTTTTAATGAGGTAGGATTTATTGTCTAGATATTGCCTCCTATATTTTGATTTTTATTATACAGGAACTTCCCTTACCATTTTGGCTTATCATCGGAAAAGATTAATATTAATTTGTATTGAAAAGAAATAATTGTAATTAACATCGCTATAAAACACAACATAGATTGAATTAAGATAACTGTTTTAAAGACAGGATGAAGGCGTTATGGAAGTATTGAACCATAAGATATTTCCATCAGTATATCTAAAAGACGAATAACTTGAGGTCCATAATTGGGACCGACGAATCGACGAACCGTGCACTGCAATATCTACAAATGATTGAGGACCCAGTGGAGATATTACACAATCGAATGCACACAGGTAAGCAAGCAGACAGCAGGTCATCAGACCCACGCAGGCTAGACTGAAGACTGGGGAGTCGTGAATATGAAGCAATTTAATTTCTGCGTGCATTTAAAGATCTTGTGTGGGAGGATTTGTAATATTCCAATGCAAACCATGACTATTTCAACACATCACGTTCGATTTTAATTTAACCCTTTCATCCCAATTTAGTAGTCTACGTAGTTTGATGCATTAGAAAAATATTCTACCTTTATTACATTTCTAAAGTTCATTATTGTTTCACGGCTGCTGATCCTTTTAAACTATGTACATGACAGTTTTTTTTCTCATGCATTTCACGAAAATCGGAACGGAGGAAGTGTAGAATTTTCATTGAGGAAATTTGTTACATCATTTCCTCTCAGACTCAAAAGTAAGTAATCCCTTTGGAAAAATGTACATTCTTCTTGTATTTATATGTAGATTACGACCTTTTCATGTATATTTTTTTCAACCTTAAGTAATGATGACAAGGAAAAAAGGATTCAAATGACCTTTCACATGAAAATTTGTGCTTTTTCAAATGACATTCCAAAACTGGTTATCAGTTACGCTAAAGAAAATGGGTATCATTATGTCGAGACATTTTAGTTGAAGTTATGCAACTCTGACATAAAACATGATGCCTAATACAGAAAAATCCATTTTTGTATGCAAACTGAGCTGACAAGAGACGCCTCGCATGGTTGCGTTGAATGTCAAGTCGTGGTGGATGTGGTACGATATCAGTGTCCACCTGGGACTGTCTAGAAAATTTCATTTTTTATTATATTTAAGATTTTCTATTATGCAAAGTAAATGGTTTTTTGGGGAGGTGGGGTTAGGCTAAACCAGGATCATTTTCCCTTCGCATGTAAAGTCAACGCGAATTTCTCTCAAGCATAGATACAGTGAAAATGTCATTTTTATCAAAATGTTATGCCATACGTTCACGAAATATAAATTGCAATTTAACACCTCCACTTTTCATAAATGATTTTTATGTCTAGACATCCCAAATATTTGTACTTGTTTGCATCAAATGACAATATTCAGCGAATGATACAGACACCAGTTTAAACAGACTAAATTCCAAGGGTATGAAAAGAGAGCTAAATTCTATTTTTGTTTATCTTGGGCTTTGATGACAAAAACATGTCAATATTTTAATATTCTAATACAAACAAAATGCATTCTGACGCTTTAAATGTAAATTCATTTTTAGCATTTATTTTGACAATGCATTACATACACAGACCGTCGTAAGAAAGTTGACCAAATCAAATACATATGTAATTAATAAAACCGAGGTTTTTCCTTTGAACTCTTTTTGTCTTTACTAAATGGACCTATAAGTATAAAATTAAATTGAGTATATACGTACCTACAATTGTAGCAGTACCTTTAAAATACTACTGTGAGCTGAGCTTCATACTTCAAAAAACATTTTTATTGCACTACGACTTCAGCTAACGCTTTTTTTCTTTCCCCCTATATAAATCATCATCAAAAAGTTTCTTATCGCTATCACATCAGTTTTCATTACGTTTCTTTTTCTGCACTCATTCATTCGATCTCTTCAGCAAAAAAGTAAATGTGGCTTCTAACGCCAAACCAGGTGCTTCTTCTCGCCAACACTTTCGTTGTTTAATTTTTTTACACACAAACGCTTTTCCTTTCTTTGCACTTCAAACTCATCAACGCACTTTATCAACATCAGACGATGACGATGACCTCTCCAATACTAACATTCTCGTAAAATATAAATTCGTTCTTGTTTTCCTATTATTTTATGACAACTGTCTGACGCAATCAAGTACCGGTGCTCTCACAATTTGTCTATGTCGCGTCGTAAACGTCTTCATTCTCAACAAAACATGTCCAATTATAAAAAGACAGTGAGAGTAACGCAATTTTTTGCTCTTCCGCAATTTAAATAACAAAGTTTAAATTTAGTTTTACGTTGTGTACATTACAANCTTTCTTTGCACTTCAAACTCATCAACGCACTTTATCAACATCAGACGATGACGATGACCTCTCCAATACTAACATTCTCGTAAAATATAAATTCGTTCTTGTTTTCCTATTATTTTATGACAACTGTCTGACGCAATCAAGTACCGGTGCTCTCACAATTTGTCTATGTCGCGTCGTAAACGTCTTCATTCTCAACAAAACATGTCCAATTATAAAAAGACAGTGAGAGTAACGCAATTTTTTGCTCTTCCGCAATTTAAATAACAAAGTTTAAATTTAGTTTTACGTTGTGTACATTACAAAATGCAATCAATGAGCATCAGTGCATGCATATGTCACATTGTCTTTCAGGTGATTTGTCGTCACTTTCTGATCTCGTTCAAGAAACCTCGGCAAGACTTGTGACATGACATGTGTAAGCATTGTTTCGCAAGAATACTATAATCGATGCTTGAAAAAAGCTAAGCCCCTAACCATCATATTTTCTCTCCCTCTCGCTTCAAAAGGCGAAATTTGCTAATTTATCAGTGTCTTCACAACACAACTCATAAAAACCGATGAAGAGTCCCATCTCCCTTTAAGGCTTCTCTTATTTTTTTTCGAAAGGGTTATCTTATCAATATCATTGCAGAAACAAGGATGCACTTTATTTATTGCGCAAAACACATTCACTGAAAAATTTATTGTTTGCGATTTTGGCTACACCAGCCTTTGGCAAATGCATTCCCAAACGTACAAAAACAAATCAAGGTAGAGTACCTATGTATATTCCTTATGCCAAATACGGCAACAAAGTGATTGTGATGATGCTTCTTTTTATTACCAATGCACTTATTTAACTAACATACTTTTCACCTTCATCTGTCTTTATCATCGTCCACATTATAATGCCAGCAGCGGGAACAGGCCCAAAAAATCTCGTCTAATGAGTTGAGCAGGTGATGGTGATGCTCTACTCAACTCACAGTAAAATATAAATATGCTATACAACTCCTTACTACAAATTCCCTTTAAATCTCTTTGAATGAATGCAGAGTCATGCCCGACACGAATTTAGCTCGCCTTGGGATGTAAGCATGAAAAAAGCAGCATTTAATTCAGGTGAATATGAACATTGATTTAGTACCTGATGTACATAATCTATTCATTTTTTATTTAGGCGTCTCATCTCATTCTATTCTAGCAAAAAAAAAATCTGTGACTTTCCTTTGAAAATCATAACGGTTCCTTTAGGAAAAAATCGTATTTGAAACAGTCAGCAGCACATCAACTCAGCGCAGCAGCGTTTTACTATACTTCGTCCGTGATTGTGAATAAGTACTTTATGCATTAAAGAAAGATACATTACAATGATGATGATGATACCTAATGCCAGAATGTGAACAGGAGTAATCCATCTCGTTCCTGCAACAAAACAATATTTAATGCTTTCTCGCATTTTTTGCGAGAAGATTACATGAAACCTAAACAGAATTCGAATGTATGCGCACAGAGAGCAAAACAAAAGCAATTTTTTTACATGTGTTGCCTTATACGTGTTGTAGGTGCTGCTGGCTGCAGGGCCTTGTTTTTATCTTTTTTTTGTTACCACCTGTGTACTGCACAAACGGTTTTGATGTGGATATAACGTTCAGGTGCGCATAAAAATAAATCATATATGCAGTATATGATTTTTTTCTTCAAAATTTAAATTCCCATCCACAACATCTACTACCACAACATCGTGATCGTTCTTTTACTTCAAATGAAAAATGAAGAAGCTCAGTGGTCAGTTTTTATAGTGTTTAGGACATTTTAATACAATTTGCGTTCTGCCTTTCGAACGTAGCCTCTACAAAACCTTAATTAGAATGAACGATAACAAGCGAGACTAGCAATTTTTCCGAGTAAACAAGAGTCCAACACATTAAAAGTTTATCGTAAATCGTAAACTACTGTAATAATTTATTTCAAATGCCACATTCAATTTTCCCGTGCCACTGCACTGCACAACAAACTGTCGTATGGCTAGACCAAGGGAATGAATGAACACAAGTTTCTACCCAGATTTACGATAACATACGCTAATGAGCTTAATGGAACTTTTCACTTTTAATAATGTCATTCAAATGATTGTAAACTGTAGAATGTATACATAGAAAAGGTTTATATTTCGAATCCAGAGATTGAACAAAAACGAGTAGAAAATTTTGATTGTAAAAAAGTAACTCGCCCATTTTTCTGCAAAAACTTCTGATTTCTTTTTGGCTCAAGTTGGTTTGATTTACATTATTTTTTGGAATTATATCCATCGTAGAAAAGAAACATGCAACTTTATACCCAGTAAGGCATAAAACATTCAACTGGCAAACTTACAGGAAGGAACCTGAGTATGAAAGTTGAGCTGTATAATCCCTCGTAAAATTTCATAACAAAGAAACCCTTTATATTTATTTATTCAGAAAACAAGAGAACTTTCCCTTCACCGGAAACGACTTTTGTAAAATAATAGGTATAACTAGATACCTATCTTTCTTCCCTCATTAAAGAAATATGTAATTGAAGACAAAGTCATTTCGTCAAATCATTTTTTCCTGGTGACCACCCCCACAATTAAAAAAGGATATACCTATCTACGCAGACGTGGCGAAACAAACAAAATTTAAACGGCTTGTCTACATTTCTTTCATTGTTAGATTTACACACTCCCACAAAAAAAAAAACTTTTTGAAGACTCCCGCAGCTTTTTTTTCTAAATTTTTATTTTAATTGAACAACAAAAAAGAGTTGTCTGTTTCCTCAGACATCAATAATCGTCTATTGTTTAAAAAAGGGATGAGCAATTTCATTCCAATAGTCAATTGACTTATCTTATTGCAGCAAGTATTAAAGTAAACAGTAATCCGCTATCATGCCATAAATCCATATCTTTTGACCATCAACATTAATTATTATTGCTCGAGGTTTTATAAGGACATTTTATATCTCTCTCTTAAACGTCTCAACGGGCAATATGCGGGATAAGATGGCCTTTTTTTCACTCCACACCATAAAGAAATCCTTCATGCTCTCAAGTGCCGATGATTATCTCTCGCCTACTTTGTAAAAATCAATTTGAATTGCAAATTTACGCGGCTCATTTCATTCAATCTGGCTCGCGATTTTTTCGGCAAAAATGGCAAAACAATGAGAGGATCAGGACAAGATTTTTGCTTAAAACGTTACTCACACAATAATTGAAAGTTAAGGTTGTGAAGTTTTGGTTGGCCCTCCTTAAATGTCATTACGGTTAGCAGCTCATTCATCAGCAGAAGGTAAACGGAACAAATTGGACGCCTAATGGGCTCATTCTAAGTCATTTCAAAACGTTTAAAATTGACAGGAACAGATATCATTTAGGAAAGTAACAAGCAAATAATGTACATTTTTTCATGTCACTTTAAACGAGAACCCTCAATCAAACCGTTCTTTGATATCGTATAGGATAAAAGTGACTTTTTGAATTGTAGGAGCCTTAAACGAAAAGACGGCAATCTCCGATCTTAAATGCGTATGTTATTCTCTTTCAATCAATCTGCAATCGTCTTGCATTGTCCCTGTGATAACGAAAGGACACATTTTATCAAAAAAGACACAATGAAATGCAATCATCTCTTAAATCACTACCTCTAAATTTTCTTCACGAATGTTGACACACTCCTCGCGGTAGTGATTGAAACCTGATCTGAGTGAATAACCGCCTGATTGCAAAAAGCATTAACAAGCTATTTAGAAAAATGAGTAACGTCTCCTCCCACACAATTGCCTTTGAATTAAAAACGATGATGGCCACGTTCTGTTTTGTTTATGCACCTACGGCCGATTCATTTTTTCAACAATAAATATTAATAACTCACGAACTAAACTGCATCCGCAAAACAAATTGCAAAATAAATTGTATTCAACACGACAACTTTGCCACCAACTCACTTACCAACAGCAGCATTTTAGGACGTGTTTGAAATGCAGGCTGGTCGATTTCGACATTGTATTTCTTTTTGTTGTCCTTTACATCAGGGGAACTGTGCAACACCGCAAACAAACACGTATGTAATTAAAGTACAAGCATGTTGGAGTAGTGGTGATCACAAACAAATCTTTAACAAGAGGATTTTTAAAAATTCACACTTGTATTCTTTTATCATCTCCATAAGTTTTCATTTCAATATCCACTCCCCTTAATCATTACAAAAAAAATTGATTTAACTTGGCCAACAACTAATAATTTTTTGGAAGACTATACAAAAAGACGTACACACACAGAGAAGATTTTTTGGGGAATGATTTAATGATCTGACGTGATCATAATCGCCTACACACGAGACAGACCAATACCAAGAAAAAGTGATAGACTTTAGTTTTATTTGGGAAGCACTAATAAAAATGCAAATGGCACGCAGCGTTGTGGGTTAATTATTCTTGCCGCTGCACTGACATAGGTATTTGAACTCTTCAAGAGAAAAAAATGTTTTACTTTATTGTAGCTTGAAGTATGTGATCATGATCATGATGTGATGTATTGGTATGACATGGGTAGATATGGATTTGGACATTTGATTCTTGCTTTATTATGATTATGATGATTTCAGTGATTATTTTATTGTTATGTAATACGTCATCATGCATATTCAAGTGAGTAATATTGCGTATGGTCAAACGCAAACCCAAAAGGATTGAGATTGTATCATTAATAAGCAAGCGATCAACAAATGCCTGAATTTAGGCCATATCAAACGAAAGGCCACAGAGCGTGTTTCAGGGTATTACAATAAAAAATAGCATTTTTCCATGCAAATTTTTGTGTTGCCAATGAATAGTTAAAATATATTAACTACAAATTATAATGGAGTTGGACTTTTTTAACGAAATTAACGCGTGCGCAAGCAATTTTTGTAACTTTTGTTGAACATGCTTCGGTTAAGAAAGAAAATGTCGAGAATCTTTTCCTTGTTAGAGCCAGAGCAGATTTCTGTAAGTCATGCTACATTAGTTTTAGATATGGTAAAAGATGGCAAATTGCAAATTATTATGATTGGTTTAGATGGGTTTTCCGCTTACCTTTCCAAAATAACTAGGGGATTAGGTATCCAAACACACTCTCTATTCTTCAATATAGGTCAATTAGATTTAAGGACTTGGTCACTGACTGACTCTGAACTGCATAATACACAAAATGGAAATAATGCACACGATATAGAGATAAAACATTGTTTAGTAATTCATTCACAGTTCGGTATTATTATTTTTATCTCCAGAACAGAGATGATGATAAGGTAAAACAATATTTATTGAAATTAGAGAGAGAAAAAAATGCATTAAAATAAATATTCATAAAGAGGCATGATGGCATAGTCACTCAACAGTCAACGTCAACACATGCCGCTTTCAAGTATAATGCACATCAGTAGTAGTTTGGCAATCTGAACTTTTATCTACTTCACCGATGCGATGATGAAATAAAAGCATTTAAGTATCTCTTATCTTACCAAAAAGGACGGTTAAATGGATTGATACAAAAGAAGCGCTAGAATTAAAGATAAGCCATAAGCCCTCCACTCAATTACTCTAAAAAATGACCAGAAAATATATTGCACTAACAATGGGTTAATGTTACGAGCAATTTTTAAATACACCACTTTTTACAAACGCCACAAAAACATCAGGTTATTATCAACATGATCGAGCTTTTCAATTAGAATTTTTTCCTAGTTTTCAAATCAGATCTAATTTTTTTACTTTATATTTTAGTGCGTGCCCCACACACAAAAAGTAAATGAAATGAGCACGCACAAAAGCAATTGCGGTGATGTTGCTTTGCTTATGTCTCCGTTTTTTATATAAATGCAACTAACAGAACAGTAATCAACGTTTATTCCTGGGTGTAGAGTAAAGAGTGATGATTTGAAAATGTAAAGTTTATATGATGTTTAAAGAATGCGATTTAAACGATGAATTTAACCAGATTGACCTTTTTTCATAATAGTACCAATCGTAGTTTTTCATTTTCGTAATAGTACGCTAACCATAATTTCGAAGGTATTCTCAAGAGACTCATATGTTTGCAGCGATTATTTGCCGAGAAATTCCAGAGTTATGTCCAACTATTTAGGCAATTAGTAGCCAATCACTCCGGAGGGTTAATATACCAGCATTTCAGGTCAGGGGTATCTATCAGACCTTCGCAATAGCGACTTGACAGAAAAGGCAAAGTTTCTTTTTCATGACTATGACAAGAATAAGAATTCTTTTCATTCCAGCTCAAGCTCAACCCAGATTCTCCAATATTAATATAAAGAAAGTATCAAGAGCTTTGTCAAATCCATAGAAGAACATTATTATGGTAATGAAGAAAGGTTCACACAAGAGCCTACCCATTACCGTACTACCCTTACTTCGATCGCAAACCTAACATTACTGACTAGCTTGTGGTACTACCTCACGACGACTACTCGTTGCTCTGCTTGTCATTAGTGTCAATGGCTGGCTTCATTAAAATTTCAACACGCTTTTTCCAGCTTTCCCTTTTTCTTTCGTGAGACCTACTTTCAATTCCAGAGAAAGAGTCATAATTCTCGCCCACTCTGGGCCTGGAACTGAATTCCCAGAAAAGCTCTTGAAATCGAATATACACCATGTCAAGATTTATTCACAGCCTTCATTTGTAATTTTGGTACCTCGAACAAATTCGGAATTGTACCAGATCGAAGTATACATAATTTGCACCAAGTGGAAAGCAATCTTGATCTCAAACTATTATGCATACAACATGTTCAACAAATTTGATCATTAATGCGCTCATGCTTCGAATGTAAAAACAACCATCAATAGACCATTAGTCCCTTCTAAAGCATCTCTGAAAAAGTAATTTCTTAAATCTGCAACTTTTCTTTGTAGTTACCTTTTCCCGGAACACCACTTGCAGCAAAACATCCCTCGTAATAGGAACTCGAAAAAAGAATTATTATCACTCACAACTTGAGTACAATAAGTTGTTTTACAACTTGAACTTTCTCGGAAACTGAATTCAATTTTCTGCACCCGACCCGAATCTCATCTCAATCAACAAAAGAAACTTGTTCATCAGCACCGCACTTTACGAGCTTCTTCTCTCCCAAACTCAAATGAATTTACTGAAGCACTTGCGACTTGGCTTGGCAATTCTCTAAAAAAATCGACAAAACTGACTGAATAGGTATTTCGAAAAACCCTCTCGCTTTCTGGTAGACTGGAGAAGAGAGGAAAAAACAGGCAAAACACTCGAATTATTTCCACTAGCTCAGCTTACAACATCATCATCATGACTATGACGTGACCGTCGCACATTCCTCAGAGGCTAATGATGAAAAAAGATAACCTTATTTCTGGCCAGCCAGTGCAATGAAATGAACTGCGTATACCTAAGTACATCTGTACAATAAATTTTTTTCTAAGCAGAGGTATGGCTTTACCTTTTTGTTAGAACAGCTAATACAGCTACACATTGGGACATATATAACATCAGACTTTATTGTAGCAAAAAAAAAACCCCTATGTAAACCATTAAATTTCCACTTGAGTTGCGAAGGGCACTTTACTTATTCCTCCGTATTGTAGTAGTAAATCGAATATAACTGCTCATACTTACTTGTCCATATCCGTTCCCATTCCAAACACGTAGAAAATATGACAAAAATCGCTGACTACTATTGACTGCTACTAGTAGGCAAACAACTAAAACGAATGAGGGAATGGACATTCACGCGATATTGACATTATTATCGTATGGACAAACCGACAGCGCTTTAACACAGGGACATTGCGCGACCAAGAGCAGCAAGCAATGATAACGCTGTGAAAAAACTGACATGTTCGTGGAATGTATGTGAATATGCATAAACTTTTGTCCACAATATTTTCATGACGTGAGTAAGTGAGCATGAGTATTGATTTAAATTATTGTGGTGGAGCTCTATTAGACCAGCATATCGAATATAACTGCTCATACTTACTTGTCCATATCCGTTCCCATTCCAAACACGTAGAAAATATGACAAAAATCGCTGACTACTATGACTGCTACCAGTAGGCAAACAACTAAAACGAATGAGGGAATGGACATTCACGCGATATTGACATTATTATTGTATGGACAAACCGACAGCGCGTAAACACAGGGACATTGCGCGACCAAGAGCAGCAAGCAATGATAGCGCTGTGAAAAAACTGACATGTTCGTGGAATGTATGTGAATATGCATAAACTTTTATCCACAATATTTTCATGACGTGAGTAAGTGAGCATGAGTATTGATTTAAATTATTGTGGTGGAGCTCTATTAGACCAGCATAGGTACATACATATTTTTGCGTAACGATGAACGAAACAGAGCTGTGAGCTCCTTTACGTATTTTCCACAAGAATTTTCATGACGCGATATGAACATGGGCATGGGCTATTCACAGTTCTAGTGACAGGTATGCACAGGCCAGTTCAGTTGCTATTGGAAACATCCTGGAAAACAAGACAGGTTCCCCATTCATTTGTTGTCATGTCAAATATTCAAAAACTTATTGCATTGTTGCATCGAATATGAGCATACTTCCCCCTACGCACACTCCGGGCGTTCTCTATTCCACCTGTCTACACGATCGCATTCACATGTGTTCATTAGGGTAAAACCATACAAAAATTTGATTTGGGAATCTAGGGAATCAATAACAATAGTATTTTCCAGCAGATGTGAACGTGTTTTGTTTAAATGTTTTCACTTTTTACTGATATGACGAGGTAGTAACATTAATATTTGCATTGAATGTCAGCATGATGCCCACGCGACTTTTGGTTTGACCAGAACAAGCAAACCATTCATTTTTCAACTCAAGTCATAATCATCGTATAGTTAGTTAGCTGAAATAATGTAAGATGAGTCGAGTGAGTAAAGCCCATCAACTCATCATCATTTGGAATATCGTGAGGTCACTAAATATGGAATTAATGGCTTCCTCTCTCACATTCCAAAAACTGCACTTAAATTCCATTTCATTTTTTTTTTGTTTTTGGGTGGATTCAGCAGAGTTTATTTTGGAATGATTAACTAGTACAAAAAATAAGTCATGACTCGCTG
>JAHZMX010001709.1:0-49809 GCA_027743895.1 Seira musarum | reverse complement strand
GCTCGTATAACAACACAATCACAATTGATATTTTCATTAAAATGTGTGTTTAATTTCAGTAGTTATTTAGGACCCATTGTCAGCAATTAATTTAGAAACTGTTCTCAAGATCTACCACTTCACATCGTTTCGTTGTTGAATTGTTGAATAGATAAGTTGTTTATTTTTTGAGAGATGAGACAAGAAAAAAGTTGCTATCACATTTGTTTTTGTAGTAGCCATCATTGCATACCACACACACGTCATTTTCTCCGCTGGAGAACTGCACTAAAATGCATTGCATCTAATACACTCGACATCGTACATCATCGTGCAGTTATTGCTAAATCCCTACAGCACAAAAATCACCCTTTGCAACGACACGATTTGCGCTTGCGATGAGAACAGCGCAGCGTTTTCTGTCCGCAGTTCGTACTTACTGGGACTCCGATCTGATCTGATTGAGAGTCGAGATTCACTTGAATGTCATAGACGCTTTCACTTTTCACCCAGTCTGGATTCCGAGACAGAGATTTCGATTTCGATTACCTTACTACATTTAGTGTTGTATGTCAAAAAAAAAATCATGAAAAAAACGAATTTTATTCTGACACAATGCGCAATGGAATGGAACAACAAAGAATACGATTTACGAAGAAGTAAAGGTTGTCCCAATACCAATAAGTATGTAGACTTTCTTTCCAAATATATATTATCAAGTGCGAACTCAATGCCTTCATTTTACCATTTATATGATTTAACATTTTAAACAGGATGTTAGGGTTCACACAATCGAAAAGTTATTTGGAAATTAGTTTTCGAAGATTATATAAACATGTTAACACGGAGATGTTAACCACTGTCGACCTTTTTGGTTAGCTTTAGGGACTTATCCTCTATGTATTTTGGAAAGATAGAAAAGAATGTAGAGATGTAGAATTAGATATTATAAATCTCGTCATTCTTTTCCTTTTCTTTGAATTTTGTATGCATATATCGCGGCCGAGGCGAGGGCGAGGACTGAGGACAATCAAAACTTCAAAAAGCGCTTCGAAGCTTGAATCATAGTCTATATCATCATTACTATCCTCGAAAACGTCTGCTGATAAAATGGATCAATCGATATTGTAAATCACATTTTCACGTACCTATTTACAAAGCAAATTAGTTAGCAATTAAATCATCAAGGTCGTTTGGATTGGGCCCTTCTTTATATTCGTTCGAATATTTAAAAAAACGCACCGTGGAATTTAAACATTTTGAGAAGCGCATTAGTCAGTACACTATAGCGTTGCTTATTCACATCCTTTCATTCCCCTTTCTTTTGCATTGGTCTCTGGTTAAAAACATAACGTGGTCAATTCAAACATTCTTAGATGAAATAACGGTCGTTACTGTTTTTGGAACTTTTCCCTGAGCTTGATGATTAACGACGCATTAAAAGCTTACGACGCGAGTTCGCACTTCGCAGAGTTTTATATTATGAAAAATTAGAATATTTGTAAGTGTATGAAAAAAGTACGTGCATAAAACAATTGGTTCGGTGCAGATTGGGTAAGCATGTACAAAAAATTATGAGAACTTCATCCAGCCAGATTCATATGTCCAAGATTTCAAACGATCCGATGAGGTTGAGAATGAGAGTTGAGATGGCATATAAGCCATAAGGCACCGCATACAGTCAGTCGTTTCATTGTATTCCATATTTGCAAATTGCATTGCAACTGCAGCCCACTGTCATTTGACAATGAGGAAAATTAGCATAAACAATTTTATTACCCAGAGAGGAAGAATTTGGATTGGATCTGTTTAACGAAGGATGAGTAAAATAAGGACTGCCCTTTTATAAAAATGCGAATAGAGCAAGAATGCGCTAAAATATCATAGAATCAGAATCAAGGGAGAGACCAACAAAAGGAAAAGGTACAAGAAATGAAAAGGCCAGCCAGCGCAATGGAATTGATTGTGATTATAATGTTCGTCACATTTAGTCGTCTCTCTGGCAAAGGTAGTAAGTAACATTATTATTGAATGTTTGTGTGAATGGGGGAATTTAGAACATCGACATCGTAAAAAAAAGTCGCTGAATTTTTCTATAGTATTGCATTACATATTGCATACATGTTATTTACAGGGATGTGAAGTAAAGTACGAAGGATAGCCAATTGTCGTATAAAGTCAGTCAGGCCAGCAAACACATCATATCATCAGCATCATCTTCATTTAACTTACCTTATTAGACAGGACGAGACTGAGACACGAACGAACAACGCAACGAAGAAGGAAGACATGAGAATGAATATAGTATTTGTTTATTGTGTGGAAGTGTGATAGTTGCTCTTATTAGGTAAAAAAGGACGGAATGAATGATGATGGTAAATGGCAATTTATAAAAAAGCAGTTGGATTTTGCAATTTTATCCTTTTCTGCAATAATTTGCTCTTATGTTGTAGGTAGATTTAGGTCAGGTATCATCCGCATATATGAAGTCAGCAGGGAGGCAACCAGTGAATCACTGAAATATTTTTAGAAGGTACTTACACTAAAATATTAGCCAAATGTATTTTTGTATGTTTAATTAATTTAATGGTTGTATGAAATCCCTGTTAAAAACAAGGGATTACATTCTAAAAGTCATAGGGTGATTTCATTACTTGCTAACATGTGCTTTTATCCGCAATTTATTTCTGGCAACTGAAAGGACTGATATAATCAGTCATAATATAATCATCGCTGTCGTCTAATTCTGATCTTATTGTTCGCTAAGAAGCTAAATCAAGTTCTTTCAAATTGCCAATTTTCATGATTTAACTTTGGTTTAATAAAGGTGGAACGTGTTACGCTACGATCGGGTCAAATCACGCTTTTAAATGGCTCAGTCGATGCACTCTTTCACTTTTATTCAAACAATTTTGCTTTTATTTGATCAATTTCAGAAACCTCCTTTTTGCCCATTAATTGTCCGTCCGTCCGCCGTTGACCACAGATTTAGGAGCGAAGAAGAATGATCAAAAACAAGGATGATAAAAGTTTCACTGCTTACGATTATTTACGATTTTTACATTGATGCATGAATATGAAATGAACTGTGAATGTGACATGTAAGTACATGTGATTTTAGTGTTTATTTTTGTTTTTGTGATATATGATGTTGTTGTTGTTGCTGTTGTGAAGTCGAGACGAATCTAATTAAACCTGCAATGCAGCACTTTTAGTGTTGTTGTTGTATGTCGTTCAGTTTGTCAAAAATCGACGAGTGATATTATTGTGCTTTGAAAAAATGGCCTTTGTCGGCGGTGGAGAGAGAGAATAATTTTTATACACAAAAATGATAATTGAAGAATTTCGATAATGTGACCAGTTGCGATTTGTATTCTCCTCCGTGAAAGGTGTTTGAACGTCAGTCTGCGGTGAAACATGTGCTCTTATATATCAGCCTCCTATCACGCCGGATGTAAAAATAAATTAAAGATACATACATGGACAAGTAAGACCAAACGCACACGAACTTTAAAATTAGATAATAATACTTGAAACGCCAACCTGTTGTGCTTGTTATAGCGTCATACACACACTCTCTCTCTCTCTCAAACCCGTTGACACGTATCCTACTGAAGTAGTAAAATTTTTGTGAACAACCACTTTTTGTTTCGTCTCATTCTGCAAATTGACATTTATTCGTAAATTAGTAAGTCGTAATAATAATAATTATTTTATTGAAATCATGCTAAAAATTACAATGGTCATTATCTGAATTTTTTTAAAGTTAAGCCTAAATCTACAAAATGGTGGACGTAACAGATCGGATGGCATTACCATCTCGTAATCGCCTTGTACGGGAAGGGTCAGGAATGTCTAGTTCGGGCACAGGAAGTCTTGGAAATATAAAAGATCTGAAAACGCTTTTAAGCGAACAGGAGCCCATGCCGGGTAGCTCAACATTAAGTGGCAAACAAGTGGACGAAATTATGCAGACCACTGCGAAAATTGTTGGGGATGCAAGCGTGGACTGGTCAAAACGTATCAACATGGTGGGTTTTGCAAAACTAAGAGTTGTTCCGTGTATATGTTTTTATTCAAATCGCTTAATGAGATTTTTAAATCCTTTAATGTTGCAGCTTAAAAACTTCCGAGCACTGTGTTGTGACCCACAGCATCATAATCAAATCGTTTTATATCTTCGTCATTTAATGCCTCCTATGCAATCCGCCGTAAAAGACCTTAGATCCCAAGTTGGACGGGAAGCCTGCGTCACTGTTGCCTTTATCGCTCAACAGCTTGGTGTCAAGTCTGAATATTTCATGGAACCGATTATGGGAAGTTTGTTTACGTTACTGGTAGCCAATGCGAAGGTTGTTTCAATAGCTGGAAATTCTACGATATTGGTGATTTACGAGTCGGTGCATACACATCGTCTTATTCCTCCGTTACAAACTCAAATGCAATCTAAGTCAAAAGAAGTCCGAAGAGCTGTTTGTAATGTTATAAAAGTCATTTTTGAAAACTGGCCTATCGCGATCATTCAAAAACAAATATCCATCTTTATTGAAATCATGAAAAAGGTAGGAGAAACTATTTCATCGAAAGTCACAATATAATACATTCTATGTATATTCATGATTGAATACGTTTGTTAAGTACTATATTACTGTTTGCTTATTACTTTAGGGTTTGACAGACGCAGATGCAGAAGCTCGTATGCTTGCTAGAGAATGCTACACCGAATTTCAAAAGTTACTACCGACTGCTGCAACCGCAGTTGTGGATTCGTTGGACGCACTATCAAGGCGGAAATTACTCGCGTCAATAAATCAACAACAGGCAGCACAGGCATCCGGTGCAACAGGAAGTATGGGAGTAAAAACCAATGGCACGACGAATAATAAGCCGAACACATCTTCGTTAACTCGACAAGGTGTTTATTTGTTCCATTTACAATAGCCCAATGGCTGAACTTAGGTTTAAATGGTACTTAGTGGTTAGGCCGTTTGTAGGGTTTATCTCGCACTAATTCGCGGCACCGATTTTTTTCCATAGGATCTATCAAGAAGACAGGTATACCAATGCTATCATCCCGAGCTTCTCCAGTAAAAACTGTTAATTCTGGTCGGTCTACTTCTGCCATTGAT
This sequence comes from Seira musarum, assembly GCA_027743895.1. Classification (NCBI taxonomy): domain Eukaryota; kingdom Metazoa; phylum Arthropoda; class Collembola; order Entomobryomorpha; family Entomobryidae; genus Seira; species Seira musarum. Next base: position 44,701 of record JAHZMX010001709.1, on the reverse strand, counting down.
CTTCAAGCTGCAAATCGAGCTAGACAACATCACTTTAGTACATTAAAGTATGTAATGAATGAAAATCAAATGCAAACTACAAATGCAAGTAGTAGACGTTAGCTATTTCACAGAATCCATTTACCGTAAAGTACTATTTGTGTTCGCAGTAATCGCACACCTTTGAGCAAAATGGGTAGAACAAATTCAATCGCAGCTTCTTCCACGGCCTCCCACAATTACGCCTCATCTTCACATTCTCCTAGCAGCATTCCGACATCAATTTCTTGCACTAATCAAACGCCATCAGGAACACCAGATCGTTCAAGACAACGAAGTAGAATATCACGTTTATCTCATTCCCAACGTACGTATTGGCATCGTTTTTTACAGGAACCAATTTATCAGAACTTCAATTTCTTACAGTTATGCTAATATCTTATATACTATCAAAATACTAGTATTTGGTTTGTTTTGTGTACAATAGCCGGTAGCAGAAGTAATTCACCGTCATCCAAATTTGCATATGCGACATATTCCTCGCCGTACTCTCAGCATCAAAATCATCCAGAAGGAGCACCAACTAGTTTAATTTCTCCACCCGGTAGGCCTGGCAGAAGATTCTCTGCGACCTCTTCCGCGTCAAGTAGCAGGGATACGAGTCCCACTGGTCGCTTTGGATCAAAACTTCGTTCCCGTTCCGTGTCTCAGTCTCCTCAAGTTATGTTTAACCCAAACAGGTAGGTTGATTAATCATGGCTATGGCTTTGAGCATGCTCAATCAATCAAGAAGCATAGGTTTGTAACCTTGAAAATCCTAAATGAATTTGCAGTAGTACCGCCAAACTTCTGTTGGCTTCAAGAGAAGCCGAAGCAGCATTAGCTGATGGCTTCAAGCGGGACATATCAGATTTTGATTATGGAAATCATAGTGACAGTGAAGACTCTTATACATCCCGTACCTCAAACCGCTCCTTTATGTCGGAATTTTCTCCTACGAGTAGCAGAGGACATACTTATACAGATGTAAGTTTGATTTACTTTGTAACTTTGCACAATTTGTATGGGTGATTGTCAATTCGGTATATGCATACCTATTTTGACTGTTGTTTTAGGACGTAGAAGAGCTATTAACTAAATGTGGAAGTGCCAAGTGGTCAGAGAGAAAGGAAGGTCTCTTGGGACTACAAAGTTATTTAGCCCGCCATGGAAGTCTGCCTTCAAAATACTTAAGTAAAATAGGTAAATATCCATTTCATTGAAAAAATCGTCATACACTATTACACTATCTACAGTTGAATGTATTTATGAGAATATTTGTTTATATTTTGTCATTTTATTTTATTATAAAGGTCAAACCTTTTGTCGTATATTCATGGATGCACACACAAAAGTTCTGAGTTTGTTCCTTGATGTGTTACACGCTGTCCTGTACAGACATGCTAAAGACTTAATTGACTTTACCTCGATTTTGCTGAATCGGGTGCTTACGAAACTTGGGTCGGATCTCTTGACGTCCGTCCAAACCAAATTGACGAAAACTTTAGAAATTCTTATGTATGCGTTCCGTATCTGATATTCTCTCAAATATGAAAATTCTGTTTTCTGACAAGTTTTATTTTTTTTATTTAGGGAAGAAATTCCAGCGGATGTACAATTTTCAGCTGTGACTCATTACCTTTGTGACCCTACACAAACCCCCAACTCTAGGTCTCGTGTGGCTGCCTTGTGTCATATTTATAATCTTTCCGCCGTTTCAATATCCGTGAAAGTGGATGAATTGCAAGCACTAGTTGAAAAATTGTTGGGTAATTCTAAATATGTACATATATAAACTACTCATGTGAGTGAAGAGGGCCATAAAATATAAACACGACATTGATGATCTCATTTTTCAGACTGGTGTAGTGATACCAGGTCTCATGAATTACGAAGGATGTCTCAGAAAGTGTTTTATGCCCTTTTTGAAATGGCGGCTCCTCAAATGACAATAGTCCTTGGTCAAATGGCACCCCACAAACAAGACCAAGCAAAGTTGATATTAAAGAATCATGTGACGAATGAAACTTCCCCTAAGCCGATTAATAACGATGAACGCTTAAATATATCCGGAGGTTGGGGGTAAGTCTCAGTCTCAAGTACACACTACATATAATTAGATGTACCACGTACGTACTCAAAACTAAAACTGTTTTCCATTTTTCGCTTTTGTTCAAATGCTAGATCGATACATTCAGACATTCAGGCCTTAAGCATTACCGATTCCGGGGAAGGTTCACTCCGAACTGTTATGGCTCAATTAGCTTCTGCTCCCACCGCCCAAAAGAGTCTTGTTCTTTCTCAGTTTCTGACATCAATGAAAGAAACTCAGGACGACAAGCTCATCGAAAATCACAAGTATGTTTTCTAAAGCTCTACTCATTATTAGTTGTTTTTTAAATTCAAAAATATTTTGCAAACGAATGTTTTTTAAAACTATTTTTAGGGAAATCCTGAAACTAATTTTTGACACATTGCAACTGGTTACGAAGCCAAGTGATAAAGCTATTTGTTTTTGCTGTCTCGAGGAGATGTGCAGTCGAGCCGCCTTAGCTTCTAGCTTGTCTGCATTCGCAGAATTAATAATTGTTCGTGTGACTGATGTGCAGACAGCCCAAATGGCTCGTGATGTTACCAAAGCTGCCGAAAACTGCGGAATGGCTTTGGCAATCAACTTCCCACCTGAAATCTTGGTCCGAGCACTGTGTCCAATTGTGCAAAACAAAGAGTTTCCTGTGAATCAGGTAAGCAAAGTGGAGATATTTTTATACTAATCAGCTATGTTTTTTCGTACGTACATTGTCATTATTATTCGTTTTTATTGTTTATATTTGAAGATGGCGATCAAAATGCTCCAGCGAATGTGTGATTCTTGTGAAATTGAGAAACTACGCGCGTTTTTGCCTGATATTATGAACACGCTTATTCAGGCTTATGATCATCCTGATTCTGCTGTAAGGAAAGCTGCAGTTTTTGCGATGGTTGTCATCCATATGAGGTAGGAAATCAATTCGCATAAGCATTACAATTTGATCAGCTATTTATTAAGCAAAACCTATCTTTATGGTATCACATTTTAATAGAATCGGACCTGAACTTCAGCCTTATCTTAGTTCACTTAGTGGCTCCAAATTAAAACTCCTTCAGTTATATATTCAGCGAGCCCAGCAAGGTTCGACCGGGGGAAGCTGATTTTGTACCACGTCCCAGGAAAACCCATGTTTGCTCCAACTAACTTCTTTCAATACTAACGTTGACTTTGCTGCTTATTTATATTTTATTGTACGTCTAAAGGCAAGGAAAAACTAGTTCTGTTAACAACATTAACAACAACTACCATCAAAATTATTTGTACCTCTACTACCTCCCTACTCCTCACGATACGTTGATTGCTAAGTCGTTAGTGACTTGAGACTTGGAAAAGAACGGTTTTATTGTGAGTCTACCAACAATATCATCAACATCAGCTAAAGTTCTTTAAAACAGTTAACGATGACACCAAAAATAAATCAAGCTGTCAGAAAATGACGATATCTGTAATAGAGCATTAACTTTTGTTGTGCATTATTTGTTTGTGCGAACAGTTTGGCGTATGTATATCTTTAGTTGCATATTATATGCGTGTATGTATATTGTATATTGATTTTAGTGTGTCTAAATGTTTGACTAAAATAATTTTTGTGTACTATAGTGAGGTCTCATTCAGCATTTTTAACCATGTGTTATTGTATTTTATCTTTACCGTAATTAATTTATATTATTCGTTAAATCGCCAGCCAATTACATATATTTAGTAAGGTATAATGTGAGTAATTCTGATGCCAACAACATGCTTTTCCTACCGCCTGTCTCCTTAAACTTTAAACTACCACAACCAGTTTATTATCGCTAAAAATTCTTCTCTCATCATCATTGTTATTATTATTTATTATTATTCATGTGTATTTTTGCGCTCTTTATAAAGAGCTGGCATTTAAAAAACGAAAAATTAATTTAGCTTTGATCACGCTCATTTATCTTTGGAAAGATAATAATAACGACGGAATTCATTTAATAAATCAATTAAAGAAAAAAATCTTACCATCAGAAAATTGTGGGTTTGAATTCTTTGGCCTCCTCGAAGACCCATTTTCATATTATCATGTACCTACAAACAAATAAACAGTATTTACGTATGCACATATTATCATAGAGAATTCATGAACCAAAGACGAACAAAGATACATCAAAGCACCCCAGTAAAAAGCGGGAACAAAGTTTTGGGAAGCTACATTTGAATTCTTTTTCGTCGCGTTTCTTCACACGATGAGACAATAATAAAAACAAGGTTTTTGTTTTCGCCTTCGCAATCACGAGATTTTTTCCAGTGTTTTCTTAAACTTTTACGCTTGCGTAGTAGTTCACTCCCTCATTACTCAACTCAACCTTGGCCTTGCTTTATGTTGCGTATGTGCATGTTTAATTGAAGTGAGTGAAGCAAGCAGCAAACTACAAGATAAATGCAGGGACAATTAAATCTTTTGAGTTCCTCAACCCACCGGATATGGATAGGAGCAAGAAATAATTAAAACGGAAAATTTTTTGTTTTTCCTGAAACGTTGTGAAAACCTACACTAAATGACGTCGTAAGAGTATATTTACCCATTTTCTCGGATGGATGGGGTAATGGTGTTTAATTTTTTTCTGAACTACAGAAATATTTCCCAATACTTAACTCACTATTTGACAATATCATGCTTATCGGCTTCGTGAAAAAAGAAGCACATTAATATTGAATGTTTGAAAATTTGGCTGCAACTATTTAAAAGTGAAGCAGTGACAGCAGTGTGTGTTTTAAAACAAATAGTGAATATGGTCAGTAACAAAGAGTTAGAAGGGGAAGACAAGGATAATCTGCCGAGTAAAAGCTCATCTGCAGAATACATGTCCGACAGTGATATCGATGATGAAGATGATGATGAAAATGACAAACGAGATGAAGATTTCGATGTTTTGTGCACTTCAGATGATGAGTCTGATGACTCTGACATTGCACCGAGAAGAAAAGCGTTGAAGTCGGTTTCGGTCTCGTCCTCTTCTAACAATGCCAATTCCAGCCCTTCAACCTCCAATGGGACGGTTGGAAGTTCAAGGAGTGGGATAACTTCCGTGACTTCTCTCAGCGATCCCCTTGAGTTGGAAATTGGAGAAAATTATCTAGTACGAAGAAAGGACAACCAGTGGTGTAAGTTTCAATCTAATCAGGCGTTTTTTAAATGCTTCAATGGCTTTGAGCATTTTTGTTTGATAAAAACACTGGAATTTTTATTTCAGATCCTGCAGAAATCATTCATCGGCGGCCGGTTGAAGACGGGAAAGAAAATGAGTTTGAATACTACGTACACTATGAAGGTAGTAACCGCCGGCTGGATGAATGGGTCCCAAGAAATCGTATAATGAATTCGAAACAAGGAGGCAGTGATCAACCAACTCCTGGTACAAGCTCAACGGTTGTAATTCCTGCAGCCGTCATTCCAGAATCTTCATCTCAAGTCAGTACTAGTGCAGAGACAAGGAAAGTAACTCGCAATCAAAAAAGAAAACATGATGAAATCAATCATGTGCAAAAAGGGATCGAGGAAATGGACCCTACAACTGCTGCGTTGGAGAGAGAACATGAGGCTATTACAAAAGTAAATTTCTATTTCTTAAACTTGTATTTGGAGAATTAGAGCGAAGCGCTGAAATGTAAAAGTCACTTTCGGTATCTGCTTCTTAATTTTAGGTAAAATACATCGACAAAATACAGTTTGGAAAATATGAGATCGACACATGGTACTTCTCTCCGTACCCGGAAGACTATGGTAGGGTCAGCAAATTATATATTTGTGAGTATTGTCTCAAGTACACAAATTCCAAAGCTTCTTTCAAAGATCATTGGGACAAATGTCCATATCATCAGCCTCCGAGCAATGAAATATATAGAAAGGTGTGCATTGATGACGAATTTTTATATTTTATTCATAATATTCTAGTCTCAATTTTTGAATTCTTAATCAAATTAATGTTTTTATATTTTTTTCCTGTTTTAGTGTACATTTTTATTTATTAAGAGTTTGTATTCCTGTAACTGTAGCATTAACGTTTTTTTAATTCCATTAATTTTGTAACCCAGGTAAACTTTCGTATCGATCATATTGGAGTTGGGTACTACTGGAAATTTTACGTGACTACTGCGGTACTGTTACTATCAAGGATTTATCAAATATGACTTCTATATCGCAGTCAGACATAATTTCCACATTACAAGCTCTTAACATGGTGAAGTATTGGAAAGGACAGCATGTAATATGCGTGACGTCGAAAATCGTTGAAGAACATATCCAGAAGAGTCAAATGAAACAGCCGAGATTGGTAGTTGACGCATCATGCCTTCGATGGACCCCACCGAAAAAGAATGCTTTAAAGAGGAAGTAGTCGTTTCGATCAAACTAATTTCAACAAATTGCTCTGTCCAACAAATTTCTTGTTTATATTAGTATTACAATTACAAAACATTCATCATGTTTTTAGCTAATTAATATATTTTGATGACTTGATTTTTTCGACTCCATCCTCTTTTCATCATGGCACGACTCACTTTGTAAAAAAATGTTAAAAAAATTATTAAGAGTAGTTGTTCATCTATTCTAATTACTTCGAAGATCACTTGTTGAAGTTTAATGTCGTACTTATGCTTTTGTTGTAGTATAATGCATTTTTGATTAAACCAAGATCTCATAGCACAAACTTACGCATTCGGCCTTAATCTGTCTGAACTTTTATTTGCTCGATTAAATGTAACACAATTCGTCTTTACTTTTACACTTTCGAAATCGTGACACCTTTCGAGAGATGTACACGTCATTGTCAATCATATTTCAAGAGATACATTTTTTAATACATAAAATTCAGTCTTTAAGTCCCGAATCGAATTATTGCTCTACTTTTACCACAATACTGATACTGCAACCTGCATAAACATTTGAATTCTTCTGGATGAAACAATTATGAACAAGGTTTATGAATCTAACATCTCATAATTTGCGGCAACCTCATGCTGCAGCGTTTGTATTATGCAAATTGAAAATGAAAGCATCTCAATAGAGCATAGAAGTGCTACGTTTCGAATGCCACAAGATTGCATAATTGATTTGATTAGGTAATTGAGCAGTCAAACAATGACAGTGAGAAATAAATGACGGGTAATGCAGTGCAGCAGGTAATGAAATCTAGAAGGCTTTATTTATCTTCCAATACATTTCAAATTATGACATTGAATTAACCCCTTCATGTTCCCTACTAGAATGACGTAAGGTATGAAACAATGATTTTAGGTAGGTGTTTCCTTTAAGAAAATTAAATCTTATAGTTTTATACTGTTTCATCATGAAACAGGAAGTTATCATAATATGTATAGTTGAAGTAATGGTGTTCTATAGTACTAATTATGTTATCGAGTGTAATAAAATTATCATATTTTTAATTATTACTCCCCACGTTTATGAATCAATGCCATTATTATTGACAATTCCATGAATTAGTGAATCTTACACATGAAATCAATCAACTGTGAAATGACATCTAAAAACCAGTAAATATTATAAAGAGATAAAAGCAATCAGTATACAAACCGTAGCTTCGTAAAACAGAAAAGAAATCATACCTAATATACGTAATGTACAAATATCTATCTTCATTTTAATGTCTCGGATCTCAAAAAATCGTAATAACAGACAATGGGCATGCTTTTCTTTCAATCAATACTATATTGTTCATCACCCGAAGCTAACTTATTATGTTCTGTATGCATAATTCTTTATTACATAATCTATCCGTTAACCATTACCATTACTTTTTTTTTTTAAATTTCATATTTCAAATTTCTGAAACATTAACAAAAACTATGTTTGAGAAATGGAGTGATGAATTCAACTATGACATACTGACACCAAATATATGGGGAAATGGGCCTATAATGAAAATGTATGCTTATGACAATTGGTATTGGTATTGGTATAACGATCAAGAACATGATGAAAAACGTATGAGAAAAGGTACAAATATGAATTGCTAACATCTACTCTAACAAATTAACAATTAAAAACGATTAAAATATACCTTAAAATTTACAGACCATCCTACCTAGAGTTCATAGAAGCAGCAGACAGAGTCACTCTCAGAGGTTAATATTTAGAAACACTTAGCGTGTAGGAGAGGAGGACACAAAGTGATGTAATGTAGTTTTTTTTTTAATTAATGCAGATGGAAATCTCAACAAGTATGCTCCTTTCTCTCGTGTGGTTTTCTCATCATCTCCTATGTCACGTCTTCCCAACAGAATTCATGCCAGATGTGCAATCCTGGATTCATCAAAATCGCCTCTGCATTGGAAAAACCAAAAAGGACAAGGTAGCAAACAATTAAACATTAATGATGATGAAGATGAATGATGAGTGACAATTGCCGTTTTGAATTCTTCTTCCAAGCAGATTATTTATGAAAGGAACTTGGTAATTATACTTTACGCCAGAACGTTTGCGGTGAAAAGTTTTGAAATTTTGCACATTAAAAACTGCAACAGCTTTCATAGAAAAATCACAACATATTAAAATACATACAGATTTCGGAACTGACGGTGTGTTATCAATTCCCTTCAATTTCAATCCTAAAAGATATTCCGAAGTTTCGTTATCGTTATATACACGTCTATATCAATAATTAAGATAATATTCAATAGTCATGCTTATCAAATCTTCAGAGATGGAAAAAACTAAAATATATTATGGGTTAAAATGTCAGTTCCATAAAAAACGGTCAGATTATAACTGCCAAGGGGGTAGTGGAAAGAGGTGTTTGCTTGTTCTAAAAGCACTACCTCGTTTAAAACTAAAAGTGCTTTTAGTGAAAGAGAATTCCATGAAAGTTGGCTGTCACGTATATAATTATGTTTATGTATTAAGTATGCCTAAAATATGAATGTTGTGAAGACAGCCTGGAACGCTCACTCACCTTAACATCATTGCCAGAGTCGTTTTTTCCATAACCCCCACCAAGATTTGAGTTCATGCCTCCAGTACCTCCCCCTCCCATGCCACTCATGTAACCAGAGTCGAAGCCACTGTTAATGTCAATGGAAAAAGTATGCTAAGTTCTTTGCAAGTTAATATTTTCATGTAACGCCTAACGTTAAACGTAAGTCTTTTGTACATAGATAAAATAAATCAATGACATCAATGAATGTTAAATATGAATGAGGGGATGCGAATATTTATGTTACTCGCGTCGGCTCAATCATGAAAACTACCTGCCATTGTCGTACCCTCTTGCTGAAGAGCTTTGCTGCATTTGTTTCATGAACATGCCCATGGTGTTGTTCCATCCATCCATGCTACCCCCACCCATATTTCCCATTCCCATGCTACCCATGCCACCTGACACAGCGTCACCGCCCATAGTATTGAATGGGTTCATCTGCAGTTGAGGTGCGTTAAAGACGGATATATTACCAGGCTTCAAAACACCATATGAAGCCAACAAGTTGCTCGCCGCTATTATTTCTTGAATTGCTTTGGGTGGGTATCCCACATTCAACAAATAAGCTTTCATCCCTTCAATCATGTGGGGTGGAGGTGTGTGGCCGTTGGAAATTGGAGGACCAGCAAAAGTACACCAGAAATGAACTTGTGGAGGATAGCCGGAAGTAGTACTGAATGAAGGAGCATTCTGTTGTGGGCCGCCAGAGTTCGGTCCTGAATTTCCACGATCACCACCTCCTCCACCCCCACCACCGCTGTTGCTTCCTCGATTCCAATTTCTTCCTCCCCCTAAAATTTACAAAAGCAAGCAAGATAACATTAGTAAAAACATGACATGACAAATCTACATCTCAAGAAAAAAGATGGTTAATTGAAAGAACTCATCATCATATCACTTGCATGGCATTAATATAATGTTCTGCTATCAACGCTATCATAATGGCACGGTTCATTTATCATTATTTTGAAAATGTGCAACTTACTTCCTCCGCCTCCACCATAACCTTTAGAATCGTCGCCATAATCTTCCGAGTACTCCTCTCGATTATTCGAATGACCACCGCTGCTTGAGTAGTTAATGGTTAGACAAGATGAGCTCTGTGGATCACCTTTAATTATGTCCAGTATCAACCTCAGGGCCTTTTCAATATTTTCTGGATCAGCTATACATGGGAAATGAAATAACAGATACATTATTGTTTATTATTGAGTAGTTGACTGTTATTAATGTAAATTTTTAGCTTAGTCGTCGTACTGCTTACTTTCATTATTCTGTATGGTCACAACTCTTTCATTTGTTGGGAGCTGCTCATTCTTTTGGGTCAGATTGATGTGACAGTTAGAATCTTCCTGTATGCTTTTAACTCGAGAACCTCCTTTGCCGATAATCAAGCCGGCTGTCGCTTGTGGCACAATCAGAGACAACTGTCAAGAACAAAACAAATTGTTCAACCATGCAGTCTAAATTAAGAATGTAGTCAATATATAATTATTTCTTTATTTTTTTACTTACCTCCTTGTCAGATACGTTCTTCGGCCTAGGGTTTTTAGGGAAGAGGTCGGAAGGGGACGTCATTCTTTTAAAAATCACCATTGTAGCAGCAAGTACATTTGAAACCTTTCCAGACATAATGGCCACACGGTTGTCAGTTCCTGAAATTATTCATTATTAATGTATTAATAATAATATATTAAAAAGTAAAATACGCTAACTTTAAATAGTATTCTTCATAATCTACAAAAAATTTTAACAATTAAAAAAATTAATTTTACATACCAGGGAAAACATCATTTGCCTTGCTCATCCGTATGTGGACACTATATTCCTTCTGTAGATCTGAAATGTTTTGCCCCCCTTTGCCTATTACTGACCCAGCCGTTGCTTGCGGAACCATAAACTTCAGGTACACCGCATCTGGATCTACTTTACAAAAAAATATATATATTTCGTCAGCGCATTGCAACTTAAGTTAGTAAAATGTAAAAATGCCAATAAGTTCTGTTGACTAGTACCATTGTGGAAGTTCGACTTCTTTTGAGGGCTTCCAGAGTAGTCGCCATCATTGGGTCGCTTTTTTCCTTGTCCACCTTGATCATGATTTCCATCATCATTCCCTTCCATTTTCATTCGAAAGCTTTAAACTACCAGGTAACTATAATCCAAGATAACCACTACAACTTCTTTCGCCACCACTATTAGACACAGCTACAAGCCGTGTCCACCTTCTCGCACTTGCCACAGTCAATCTACATACACAAAAATGACAAAAACTGATGATAAAAAGAGGAACAAATGTTAAAAACTAAAATAGACAATTAAAAAAATAATTAGTAAAGTAAATTTCGATTAAAAAAATATAGCTACTTTTACCCCTTGAGCTTTACTTGTAGCTGGAATATATTTGAAGCAACTGCAACACTTGAAACTTAAAACTGACGGAAAACTCAAGGTATCTAAAAAACGTATTCAGTTACGTCGAGAATGACAGATGTTCTCGGGTCAAATTGTTTACAATTTTTCATGTGTAGTAATATTTCCATAAATATTTTTAATTGATAAATTGTTTTTATAAAATGTCAGAAAATTTTGCCGTCGTAGCTGAACAAGGAGTCTAGCCGACTACAACGCACCGACGACGATGATAAAAGAAGTAAGAGATAGGAAGGATAGGAGAATGATGTAAAAGACCGACTCGGCGTTTTTCTCGGCGCGGAGGGAGCTTGGGATGTGAAGAAATAAAGATTAAAGATATATGAAATGGATACATACATGCAAAGCGAAGCCGTTCCATGAGAAGCTAATTTAGGAAGAAATGCTTCACGCCTGTTTTTAATCTACTCCTTCCCTGTACATATCGTAGCTTCACCTCTATATGTAAAGTAGCCCTAAATCTCGGCTTTATGTACTGTGTGAACTCCAGGCTAGTTTTATTTTTAGCCAGGGTTTAGCTTAAACTATAATTTGCGTTTTAGCGGAAAGCGTGGCGTGCCGGCTTTTAGCGTTGTTGTTGCATGATTCAAAAAGCCTACAATACATTCAATGTTATTATTTTTATACTACAAGTACAGTGCAGTAGTAGCAATAGCACAGCAATACAGGCAGTATATATCGCAACCCAACGCAAAGCTAAACGAAGTGAACTTGTAAGTAAAGTAACTTCAATTTTTTTGTCCATCTTTTGTTTGCTTTTCTGGGTCCATTTCTGATGATGATGCTGCCACGGTTTTCGTTTGGATCTATTCTGTACGGTACTATGCTTTACTGTGATTTTTAAGAAATGATGTAGCAGTTAAAGTCAGAACTGTTGTAGTTGTATCGTATCCTAAAGCGCTAAAAAGTAACACAAATATTTCTACTTCCTCTCCTTTCTTTTGTGGTACATATATTTATTTCATAATATTTCTGCGTGCTATTAAATTCTGGATGAAGAGGAATTCAGGAATTATGCAAGTAAGTTTCACAAAAGAGCTCAAAACGAAAATTTTTGTAAATGATGATGATGCGATGGGTTAGTTATACGTAATAGCAAACCTTCTTGAATTGAATATGAATTATGATAGTGACATCTATTTCATTCAAAAACAAGGATGAGACATGACATTATTAATGCATTTGAACATTTTTTTTGCAGAAAAAAATATTGCATTTGACAATTGACAAGAGATTGACGTACTTAATGAGTACACATAGGTGAAGGTGTAGATAAATTCAACAAAATGCTAGCTGAATTACGGTCATTTTTGTTCAAAATGCTAAACCCAACTCAAATATGATAATGACATAAACCTTGTTCCTTAAGAACTCTTATGGTTAGGTACACTTTGTGCCAAACATTTAAACATTTTGTTAGCAAAATGTCCAGCGTTTCGTTTCGTGTCATCATGAATGAATTCATCAAACTCATTCATGTACACTACACCTACCAGAGTATAACTATATATGCATGAAATGACTTTAATGAGTCATAGTTGTTTTTTTTCGAAATAAATTCTTTACGACTTTCCCCAACCACTTCTCTCGGTTTTATGGTTGATGATTATGATTACTGCACTGATTACATAAATATATTCATTATTTCAACTTGATTCTAATTTTTTCACCCCTTGAATTTCGGTATCTGCCTATATATTAGGCAGTTTATTTTATTCCACAGAGAAAATGTATGAAAACACCACGTGAACTACGTGGTTTTGGCCCATTTTGAATTTCTGACAGAAAATTTTTAACTAAGAATTTTAAGTGAAAAAATTTGATTTTAATCATGTATGTCAACAAATCATAAACATTGGATGAGTTCTATCTATGGATTATTAATTAGACTGCGTCTGTCAGTTTCGGTTTATGAGTCAAGAGCTAATTCAGCTTTCACCTTTCTTTTGGTAGAGCATATTTCACTTTCACTATTCATTCCATGCGTCAAGTCGTCGCATCATCATGTATCAATCATTTGATTTACATAATGTTTCTTCAAGTTCTAAATAATTTCTCTGTAATGAATGTAATTAATATGTAATTAATTAATTTAAGTCCAAGTGATCATTGAAAGAGAGGGCTAATTCCAACCAGTTTTCCTTGTTTTGCAGTAAGTACATAAGATAATGACGAGACAAATCGGCATGCTTTCCTTTTTCAATGTGCCCCAAAATCCATGCGGGAGCGTACTCATGTTGCTGAGATCAATTGCAACGGGTTTGTAGACTTACAAAACACCATACAATACTCACTTATACCTACAATTGAGCTTGGCTGAATGAAATTATGCAATTTTAAATCTGCATCACCGTTGAAGTAACAAAATATAATCGGTTAAAGGGTTAAATCTAATATGGGGTTTGCTTGATTCGCATTTCATAACTTCCATTGTTTTTTTTTCACCTTGTTGAAGATGATAAGCGCGGATATGAATTTGCCATCCGCAGAAGCAACTGAAAATGGAGAAAGTAACTTACCCTCTTGTCTTCGCCATTTATTAGAGAGGACGTTTAAAAGTGCAAATGCCTCTGCTGTTAACACAAGTTCTGATGAATATACAACAGGTTTGGCGCAAAGTCCTAAACGCTTTAAAACCTTACATGATGGATTACTACATCAGACACTTCCAGGAATTTCCAATCGCGAGATCCAAGATTATCCTATGATAGGTTTAGCAATCGAAAAGATATTAGGCATCATAAAAATAGCGTATCGAAGCAATGACTACGATAACGGAGAAAGTCAGAAGCAGAAGTCAGACGAGATTGATAATGCCTTGTCTGAATTGGAGTATCTCCATCACTTCGTGTGGGAGAGATTAAATATTGGGCACTGGAAGACCGTAATACCATTATGGAGAAAACTTTACACTTGCGTGTCACTCTTGAAAGTTAGTCAATAATTGATTTCATTTAGAGTTTGTTTTCTTTCCTCTATTGTTAATTGCTCCTCGGTTTTTAATATTTCTATTTTATACAGATATGCTTACTTTATCTACATCTACAACATACTACTTTACTTGACATCGTAAGAGAGAGCGACATGGCTTTACTGATGGGTGAACCAATTTGCAACAATGTCCTTAGTGAAATTGCCGAAGAAATCAATAGCAAAATAATTTGTAGCCAATCTGAAAGAAACAAAGATCTCCAGCTTGATGATGATGATGAACATGATATGATCTCAGAGGAGGATTTACATACTTTCACTTTAAAAAACAAATCAGCCAAAGAATTTCTCGTTGAAGAAAGTTTCAAGCCGTCATTGGAAACATTTTTGACTTACATGAACAAGGACATTCCAGTTCTATTAAATGGAATTGTTGATCATTGGCCGGCAGTTGGGAAGTGGAATGTGCAATATATTCAACAGGTCTGACTCAAAATGAATGCTTAATAATCGTTCATTAATATTTCCGCTGCGAAAGAAAGTTTTGAATGATGAAGATATTTTTTAAGGTGGCTGGATTTCGTACTGTACCTGTTGAGATTGGTCAGAAATATACGTCAGAAGACTGGACACAAAAATTGATGACATTGAACGATTTCATTGACAAATATATGAAACAAAAGGCTTCTTTCCATGAACCTAAGAAGATAGGCTACGTGGCTCAACACAATTTATTTCATCAGGTAGACATGCAATTACAGGAGTAATTTAAAGTTTTGATAGCGCTTTTTCTTTTTTGAATATGTAGCTTCCGGTTTTGCGCAAGGATATCCGAATTCCTGATTACTGTTTATTAGGATCGGATGACGATGTGGAGATAAATGCGTGGTTTGGACCAGCTAATACAATTTCACCAACTCACCATGATCCGAAACACAATGTATTTGTTCAGGTTTTTGGTCACAAAATATTACGTCTGTTTCCTCCTTCCGAGTCTGAAAAACTGAAACCATTTGACAAAAAATCACTACTTTTTAATACTAGTCAAATTGATGTGGAAGAAGATGGAATTTTTACGAACCAGCCTGAGTTGTCTGATATTAAGCATTGTGACGTTAGAGTAAAGCCAGGGCAGGCGCTATTTATTCCGAGACACTGGTGGCATTACGTAAAATCGTTAACGCCTTCTTTCTCAGTGAGCTTTTGGTTTCAGTGAATGTCAGTGCGCAAATAAATTAAATTCATTTGGTATTTTCAAAATCAAGCGAGAATTTATTTCTTACACAATTTCGTAAATAAGTAGTTCGAAGTCTATGATTCTCATAATGCGATTGTCAATTTTCAGTTTTACATGAAGGCACAAATGCTATCGAATCTCATGTTTAGTCATATGTACCTATACTTAATTAAAATCTGCGGTTGCGATGCGTAATCTCATCAATTCTCATAATACTAGCTAATTACAATTGCGAATACTGATTTGTTTAGAAATGTATACACGACGCCTATTCTATTTGTCGTAGAAAAGCACAGCAAGCTGGTGTACAAAGGACTGACTGTTAAACTTTGGTTTCAAAATTTTGGGCAAGTGCCATACGTTTCAAAACTTCTGGGCTAGGTTTCTTCCGTGATTCGATTTCATGCAAAATAGCTAGCCTGCAATAGAAAAACAGTCTGTGATGATAACATTCTGAATAATAAAGATTTATCAAGACAAAATCTGATACATTGTTTTTCAAATAACATGAATCATTTCGACTAGGTAATGGTGGACATACCTAAGTACTTCGTAACTCATTACAACACGTTCTAGCTCATGTCTGAATAGCCTCTTCAGCATAGTGTCAAAACAGTCTAATTCAGGTAATCTGAACAATTCCCATCTTAATTTCGAATCCAATCCTGATGGAGCTTGCGAATATATTTGGAGCCATTCTGGTATATCTGCAAATAATGCAAGAACAACGACCTTAAAATTATACATTATTGTGACAAGTAATTCAAGTCTGAACTATCACTACAAAATAGTTCACATTTTTTTAGGATAAGATGAAATTTGAACATTCTTAAACATATATTTGAAAAGAAATTTTTGAGTTATCTGATTCTACCTTGTAGATGATAAGGTGAGCCAGGTACAAGTACATTGTGCGACTTGAACTCAGTGTGGTGAGGTTGATCTAGTCTTTCATTGCCTTGGACCATCATCCCGTTGATCCCATATTCTGGTATGACTCTCGATCCCTCCAAGTTCATGTTATTATGATACATGGATAAATATCCAGGACTATGACTTATTTCTGCATGCTGAGGAAAGGGTCTTTTATAATTCGCTGCATAATATACTGGAGCACAAGGATGTTCATATTGCGCTTGTCTAGTAATGTGACTGTAAAAAAATCAAAATTAAAATAGCAAACATCATAAGAACAATAGCTTCGTATTGAAACGCTTTAATGCTTACTTGACATAGTAAACGCCAAAGTCTGTAGACTCGACGCGTTCCCACCCAGTGGGCAAGCCCTCTTTGGCAAGGGGATGGGACCAATGTGTAGTTTTAGTATTATGGTCGATATAATAAAGCCGCTTACCATTGACAGTTTCGTCAACAGACCAACCCGCCGGCAATGGGAGATCTTCACAGCTTCGACCTAAGAAAAAATAAGCATTGCAAATCAATTTGTGAACTTAAGCAAAACTCAATTAATATTTGATTAGGTTAACTTTACTTTTAGGGGGAAATTCTATTCGATTTCTTCCAGCTTCCAGTTCGCTTAAATTGGCATATGAATTACTTAAAAAAGCTGCGTGCGGTACATTCTGCAAAGGTTTTACAAAGGTAAGAAAATTACAGAAATGGGAAATTTTAAAAACTCAGAGCTTAAGCTAGAGATTATAGCTTATATCGAAATTCTTTACTCACGCGTTGTATCGAATGTAGAGGTGTGCTACCGCTGTTGCTGGTGGTCGGAATATTATTACTGCTAGGTATGGATTCCAGTGAGGCGTCCGATTCTCCACGATAAAAGTTTCGAATAGCACTAGGGTTAGTTGAATGAGCACTGTGCATTATACTTTGTGAATTTACTGATGGGCTATAAATTTCTTGATAGTTTTGCTGTCCAGAAACGTAAATAGCTAGTTGTGGATTAGGTTGCGCATGATTCAGATGCTTCTGTTGACTAAGTTCAAGTTGCGGTTGTGAAGCGTTTAAAACAAGTTGATGGGCCGCAGGATGAGGATTGCCCATGAGTTGATAATGAATTTGATGCGTCTGACTATTTATCAAAGGATGGGAATTTGCACTCATAGACTGTGCATGAATTTGCTGTTGTCGTTCATACTGTTGGATCGCTCCTAAGTTTTGGTAATGGGAATATGCCTCCCTTGATAGTGGAATAGATGAAGAACTTTGAGAAACATGATGTTGATGAGGATAAAGCTCAGATGACAAAGGCTTCCCCTGAAAATTAAAAAAAAAATTGTAGATATGTAACAATTTCATTTTAACTAATTAGATTACTGATTACATACATAAATCAAATCAATCCTTACTTTGTTCTGTTGCTGAACTTTATTCTTTTCCTTTGCCTGCTCTTTAGCAGCCTTTTTAGTATTTACTTTGTCAGCAGTCCAAACATTTATAACTGAAATATAAAGCGTGTTTCAAAAATTTTATTGTGTGCATGATTTGAAAATTATTTGGATGTATATATATTTTTTTTAAGTGCACACACTTACTAGGAACGACAGCAGGCGTGTCCTTCTTGACATATTTTCCAACGACTCCATCAGTGATGTTTCGCAAATCCTTGTTCTTCTTCGACAACATGCTATTTGCAATCCAGAATCCGAGAATTTTAAGTTCAATTACTTTGATTATTTTTCATAGCTCCGTAATTTTCAGGACACAAGCGGTTATCAACTTTTCAGGTTTTTTTTATTTTTTAAATCAATTAATTACTCCGTTGAATACCATTTGCATTTGATTTCCAAAACTAGAATACTCCTTATTACTCTTTTTATGGTTTGGCTCATGAATAGTATATAAAATTACTGTTGAGGGTATAAAATGAGTATTGATTGTTGGGAAGACTTAATAAGGCACTCGTTACTGTCACTAGTCATTTGTCAGGTGGAGCTTTGAAATGGGGTCAGGAAATTTAATCATTTTCTTCATAATATTTAGAACAATTTTAAAGAAGTTTTGGAGGCAAAGTTACATTCCATCCACCTTTTGCTTGTCTTATCGCTAAAATGTTGATACTGTAATTAATGAAGCTACTCCTTTATTAATCAGTACATGATTTCATTTGATTGAACTATACATGTTCCAATCAAATGTGGAAGTACATAATAAATTAACTAACAGAAACTGAACACCACGTTCCTTTGAGAAGTAGAGGTAGACGGATGGAATGGAATGCGCTTACTCCTAACTTGCTGCATTCCTGTTGCTCTGCTCTGCTCTACTACTACTACTACATTGATTTGGTAGTTGAATGGGATGAGACGAGATGTGATGTGATGAGATTAAAGTTAGCTTTTTTTCGGTATGTTTTTATTTTTCTTTCTTTTTTTCATTTTTATGATTTCATTTCATTTAATTATTGTACTCGTACTAGTAGTGGCTGTGGCTATACTAGTTTAGAACTATTAGGAGTTAGGAGTCATACAATTGTCAGGCATTGCAGTATTGCAGTTTGCATTTCGCAATATTCGAATTCCATCCGATCCAAGTGAAATGTGACAAGAATGACCAGAACAGAGATGTAAAAAATATTGCAAGCAAATGTGCTATGCCTTCAGTAACAACAAAACAGCCTCATTCTCAATGCAACAGCTTCTGCAATATCTGCAAATAAAAATTCTGGCGTGATGCGGATGTTATGATGATTTCGTAAGTATATTAATGGTTGGAAATTGCAACATCATTTAAACTGCTATTTTAATTAATAAAAAAATATGTTCCTTGTGTGTTTTAAAGCGGCACAATTTTTGATAAATGTTGAGTAGACATCAACGGTTTTTTTCAAATGACATGAGCGAAAACTGCTTGAAGTAATGAATGCATTTTGTTATTCGAAAAATTCCTGTTTCAGTTGCTTTTTCCTTTTTCTTTCATCGCACAGAAATAGAATTAGGGGGAGAAGTGCTTTTATAAAATTCAACGAGAGTACTACAGCTGCATTTGCTGCTGGGAGTTGAATATGTACAATGCAATACATAATACATACATGCATGGAAAAAGCAATATTAGGGGGATGCTTTTGTTTTGGTGAAAAAGGGGCGGGATCAGCAACTGACTATTCAGGTTTTCTATTGGTTAAGTCTCCGTTTTGCTGGGTGCATTTACATGTGTGAAACAACAAACAATGAAAATCATAAAACGTTCGCGTTCGTTCTTTCGTCCGTTTAGGAGGGATTCTCTGGAGAGAAACAAATAACCTGTAATGTAAATGAAAATGAAAGAATGACAATTTGTGGTTTTACGTTCCCGAAAAATATAAATAAATATAATAGGTACGTTCATTACAGTTCAAATAAAAATCATAATCAAGGCTGTCAGATGTGAATATTAAACATTTTGTGTATAACGTTTATTATCCCGTACATCAAACTCTTTGTGTGACAATTGTGACATTCTAAGAATTTCATCTTCAACTTGAGTCATTATAAGAATTCATGCCATGTATGTATTTGTATCATAATTCAATTCCAACTGAATGTTCTGTTTCTGTGCAACTATCATCAGAAAAAAAAAAAATCAAATAATGCACCTGTTGTTTTTTTGCTGCTGCAGACGCCTAGTGCCAAACTAATTAAATCCATTATATTTCTTCGAACAACGTAATACTGACCTTACCCTAACCCGATATCCTCATATACTTTCAACCTATTATTGACGGTTATATACGTTTATTCGTTTTAATTACATATCTTCACATTAGCGCTTTAATTTCACAATGCCACGAAGAAAAGGAGGTGGAGACCGTAGTAGGAATATGGCGATATCAGTGACTAGAGCCAGAGCTGCACATTTGAAATCTACAACGATAAGTGAGAAAGTAACAACGGATTCAATCAGAACGAAGGAGGTGAAATTATCTGCACCTCCAGAGAATCCTCGGAAAGCAACGACAGAAAATAAGAAATCTCGTGGTAGACCTTTTCCGGGTGAGTGTTAAATAATAAAATTACAATCGTGTGTATGAATTAAGAAATATTGTTATGCTAAGTGATAATAATAAAGTGTTTTTTACAGATCGCCTGGAGTGGAAGATGTCTCATTTAAGTATGCCTACCACTTCAACTCCTGTGAGAAAACCCACTACACGTGCTGTTGTTACAAAAGAGGACGTGGACACTGCGTTTGGCTTTGATGAATCGACGAATAGTCAAATCGAAATCAATTATTCAACCGTTATCTCACCAATAGCTCATGCTAGTCCTAAATCTCTTATACCACCTAACCAATGGAAAGCTAATCCATTGACACAGAGAAACATTGAATGTGAATATGACCCTCCATCGTCCTCAAAAAGGGATGAACCCGTTAATCGTCCAAAGAAAGAAGCTGGAAATTCTAAACTCACCCATCCTCAACCTTCTGTACCAACTCCTAGTTCTCCTAAACCAGATAGTTCTGTGAAATTAGCTAGTTCTACTAAACAAGATAACTCTGTCAAATTGGCTAGTTCTCCTAAAGAAGCACGTGTAAATGAAATTGACAATGCTGAAGCTGAAAAATTACAAACAGAAGTTTTACCAGAACGTTGTACAGAGACTACAGAGGCACCCGTGAACCTTAGACGAAGTTGTAGACAGCGACGACCACGGGTCACAGTTACGGCAAAACCAAAACAGCTTCCTAAAAAGCCTGGCAGAAAGAAAGGACCACCTGGTATTTCTGAAGAAACAACGGACGGAGTTTCACCTTTCTCTCAACTGTTACACCGTTACAATTCTGACGTGGACGACGATGACGATGCTAAGGCGGAGGAGGTTGAGTTGCACGTCAATCCAAAGAGGATTGTGAGAACTTATGGCTCGAGGTAACCAACATTAAAACTAATGATTCAGAATTAAGCCCTTTTTATGATTTATATTGAAGTTAAAAATAATAATTAAATATTTCATTGTATTTAGAAAACGCGTAAAATATTCGGAAGACAGAGAGTTAGAATATGATTTTATACCAATTTCCTTGGACGTTCCCTCTTCAAAGACGACTAAAAAAGGGGATGATGGTAAACCCAAACGGAGAAAGAAAACAACCAAGAAAGAGGTAAGAATCCAACCATTGTTCACGTTGAATAACTTAAGTCCTACCGACTAATTTAAATTTTGATGATTGATGAAGTTATTCTTCTCAAATTATATGCATTGCTGTTGTAATTGGTTTAGGACGAAGAAGATTTGGACGATGAAACAAGACGTTGGTTGGAAGAAAAAAATAAAGAATTCGAGGATGTGCAGAAAATGCCATTAGTAATCGAAAGCTCTTTTAGTGACTGATTCTGTTTTATAATTGAATCTAACGCAATTACATTACATTTTGATTTGTGTTATTTCGTACGAAGACAATGACAAAAATCCTTTGTTTCTTTTATCCTGTAAAGATTCTTTTACGGTTGTATTTGACGTTTTAATGCATAGTGAATAAATCGAGCTATTGTACATTTGTTAAACCAAATTTTATTAGGTATGTAATATCTATGTATTTCTCGCGAAACGATCTTTATTTTTAATAATTTTATAAGTACTTGCTTTATGTCGTTCGGGTATGGAATTTAAAACAAAAACAGATGGTTTAGATTCAAAGAATCAAGCAATGAAGTGCAATTCCTATACGACTTGTAAAAAATTAGTTGTTACTTCTAACACGTTCATATATACCTATCTGACGACTCCACCAGTTTTAACGCTTTGTATGTCTTATTCATATATCGTATTTTTAAATAATGTTCAGTACTCGTATTTGTAAATATAGTATAGGTATGTATTTTGTTATTATTTTCAACATTTTAAAATCGCATTTTAACTAATTATGACTTAATATACAGACATCCACAACCTAAACCTAAATATTTTCAAACGTTGACAACCATTCAAGTCATTTGTTATTTTATTTTGCTTGGCTGATTGCCATTAAGTTTTCGAATTTTCCCTACAATAAATTAATGTATGTATGTATATCAATGTTATAAAATTGATTTTGTCATACGCTTTATTATTTCGAATAACAAGTCTATTAAAGTGTTCACTTTATTTTAATTAAGTTTTGTGCGCCTTGATTTTCGTTGCTTTGTGAAATCCGTTAAAAAATGCGAGTCTTCGTCTTTGCTGACAGGAATGCAAGTGGGTATCGTAGTTGACCACTTGCCATTTCCCAAGCACTGAAGCATTCGTGCACCCCGTAGCTCGTAGTCGTTGTCACATTCAAAAAACACCTTTTCTCCAACCGCATAATAAAACTTAACTGGTGAGCTTTTTCCACCTATCATGGATCCTGGATACGTACACACTTGTTGGCCTGTTATAAATTAAATAGTTGTTTAGATTTAGGGATATGTACGAAGGATTTACATTACACATTACAATAGAAAGTTAAGTTATTACATTTGACATTTGTTGAGCTAGACCATTTTCCATTCTTACGACAAGTTGAAATGGGACTTCCGTCAAGCATATACCCATGCTGGCATTCGAACTGGACAGAGTCTCCTATTCTGAATGGCCCTGTTCCTTTCACGTACCCGTTTTTGGGAGAAAGTGGCGATTTGCATTCAACCTCTTTTAAATTAAACAAAAAAATGTCCATTCACTTCGCTTCGCCCCATATATTATACATTTATACACGTACCGACGCATACTGGGGGTGTAGAGGACCACTGTCCCGTTGATTGGCATGTAGTGGATGAGCTTCCTTGAAGCATGTATCCCCCAGGGCAGGAAAAAGTCGCCTTTCCTCCTACAAAGCGATCTTGGATGGAAATTTTTGGAGGAACCATTTCATCTCGGTCGTAACTTCTATTTGTCATAGGAGACATGTACCGTAAAGGGATTATGTCAGGCCCAGTACTTATTTCGGGGCACTGTAATCCTGTCAAGATTCACGGAACGTTTTAGTAAAATTAGAGTGATAGCTCAAAATTGCCAAAATCATATCCCAATCAGGTCTTACCTCTGCATCTGGGTAAGGGCGAACTCCACTTTCCTGAAGGAAGACATGTTATGTCTTTGGCACCTACCACACTTTCTCCACTTCTACAAACGATTGACACTTTAGTTCCCAATTTTGCTTCTTGAGTTGAAAATTCGAGCTCCGTATTTTCCGGAAGCTTGGGACATTCAATGTCTGGAATTTAAAAAGATTGTAATTTAACTTTCCAAATTTATCCATCACAGTTTTTAATTGAATAATAAATCTGAGCCTGGTGGTGTAGTGCTTACCTTTCACTACGATAACTATTTGATGAGATTGACGCGCCGGCGTCACACATCTATAAATCCCCGAGTCTTCGATCTCAGCATTTTCTATCGTCAGACGATATTCTAATGAACTATCACGACCTTCATCCTGTGCCCAACCTTCGGGATATTCCCTTTAAATAAATTCATTCATTTTAGTTGTCGGACAATCTCCTGTCCAAATTACTTACCATAAAAAATACAATATTTTATCAACCTTTCTCCGTTTGAAATTTCCCATTTTGGGGTTCCAAATTTTCGAATCCATAAGCATTCCATATGCACGGTTGTGCCTGGGTAGACAATTAATTTTCCATCGCTGCTTTGCATGATTGATCCGTTGTGATAGCGGAACAATATGGTTGGAGGCTTATCAACTAGAATAAGTTCAACATAAAATAATAATTAGTAGTATTATTTTTCAATTTGCATTTTAGTATTATCGTAGTATTAATATGTACATATATTTTAAGATTTTTTGTAACTGTTGTAAAAAACAAGAATTTCGAATTGGTCTTTTACGTGAGAGGTCATGAAATTGCGAAAGTCCTTGGCACTTGGGAGTAACGCCAAGCCATTGACCCGAAACACACTTTCTCTTCGTCGCACCCTTTAGAATAAACTTTCCAATATCTTCGCATCTCGATATCTAAAATTTGATCAAGACCGCATATCTTACAGTATAACAATTTAGTCGATTTGTTCGATAATTAATGGCTAACGGTATGAAAAATTCAAATACCAGAATAGAGAAGGGAGGAAACTCGTAATGGTCTTTTGAAAGCTGCAACTCGTTATTAAAAGTGACGACATGATGTCCTTCTTTACTGTAAGGGCAAGACGAATTGATGATTTTTAATATCTCCTTTATTTCACTCGCAGATGGGCTATCTCCTTCTGTATCGAAAAAAGGATTAATGATCATAGTTTTACAATAGGACTCAATTCCGTTCTACTTTCCCCTACGTGGTTACCCATCTGGATATTTCTCTCACCGCAAGAAATATTGCTGTTTTTAGTCCATGATCCGTCAGAACAAATGATTTTCCATCTACTTTTCGTCTTCGTCTTTGCATTGCTGTTAGCGCATCGATACATAATTTCTGACGTCTCAGGAAAGCTACTTACAGAAAGACAATCATTGATTTCCTAGGAAAAGATTATTTGTACGGCTATCATGTAGTGCGGTACCTATGATCATAATCAAAATCTACGGGACGACCTTCAAAATACATGACAGTTCCTGCTTCTTTAGGAGGACGACTGCAAAGCATTTTTCCATTCGCATCAAGGGTAGTTTGAATCCCCAACTCCAACCATACTGACCGTCTATTGGTGTTTTCATTTCCTCTTTCATCGGCTAAATCGTACTCTCTATAATTTCCCTGTAAATGATGAAGATTTGTGGTGGAATTTTTGCTTTTTCCTTGGCCATTTATGCTTGATGGATGAACGCAAGCCGGTTTTGAGGGTTTCCATTCTCCAAGAGTGCAGCGAACTGGACCAGAATCTTGTTTCTTGAAGTCTCCGCTGCATGTGTAGTCCACCTGCATCATCATTAGTATTAAATTGAAGCATTAAGTAAATGAATGCGAGCGATTAAAAAACTATCGTTAAGACAGTGATAAACCTCAGTGCCATGTATGACTATATTTCCGGTTCTGTAACGTCCAGCATATGCGCCGTACTGGATTTGGAGCAGCTTACATGGAGCTAAAGAGATAAAACTTGACTCATTGTCTTCCACTTCACGGTTCTTAAAGACAAAATGTATAGATAGATCTACCTGGCATGCATTCTGGAATATCCGCAACGTCCCACTCGCCATACCAGCACATTAGTTTATTGGAGCCTCGAAGGACATATCCTTTCGAGCAGCGAAAGTGTATCGATTTAGTATGTCGGATCAGTTCTTGGAAGTATAGCGTTTTGCTTCCGTCCGAGAAATGACCATGTTGTATGTATGGAGTTTTGCATGGCACTGTCCACGTAAAGTTAAGCATATAATGGACAATTTTTAGGGGTACACAAGACACAGAATAAGGTGTTCTAAGCTAAATACTTTCACTACTTTCTCCCTAATGCTTTAGGAAGGAGGGTTAAGGCTTTACTAACTTTTATTGATCGACTATTGTTATAAGGGTTTTGACAACTTACAAGCATTACACTTAGGAAATTTAGGCCTCCACTGGCCATTTTTACATCGGATTGAATCATTCGCCATATTCAATTCAAAGCCATGAGTACATGAAATTTTCATTATCGTCCCGTCGTTGTACGTTGAGTTTTCGTTCATTGTCCCCTGCACAACCTCTGCATGCAAGTTTGGTTCATTTTCCAATGGTTCACAACCGGATGGACCTGAAAGTTAATTATTATTTCCAAATCTAACTCCAATGCAGTATAATATTCTTTAAACACGTGAGAATTAGCACCCTCTTGTTTTACCTGAGTCATAATCGTCGTCTTCTCCAGTTCGTCCACGCTTTCTACCTCTCCGTGCCCCAGCAGCTCCACCACCACCACCGCCTCCACCTTTATTATTATTTCTTGCAGCTATTGCTCCAGCTACACAATAATCATGAAATCATGGTTTAATATAATTCATGAACATACAAATTAGATCATAATTCATCTATCAACGTATGTAGCTTACATCCTTTGGATCCTATAGACCTTCTTCGCCTACGCCGAATCCACCTAAAGTTTGGATGTTGTGATGGAACACATCTACATAAAATATTAAGCTTCAATTCAAAGTGGAATACAATAATGGCGTATTGCGCTTAGATGTTTTTGCGTATAAAAATAATACGTTGGTGTTTCTATTTTTGGTGACCATTCGCCTCGAATGCAAGTTTTTCCTTGAGGGCCATCGGCCAAGACAAACCCTCTGTCGCATTCAAACATGATCTGACGGTTATTCGCAACTTTTGTGACATAGTTTCTGTAGTCATACAATCCCATATTTCCAACTAGGAGAACTCTTCCGTTGGGAATGCTTCCAGGAAATTTACAAAAAACTGTAATTTATTCGACGAGTTAATAATTCATACAGTTCCAAAATTTGCTGATATTGTATTTAGACTATCGGTGAAAGTACCTTGATTGCATGATGGCGTTTCACCAATCCAATCTCCGTATTGGCATTCAGTGACGTTGTGACCAACCAGAGTATATCCATCTTTGCAAGTAAAACGAGCTCGCATTCCATGTCCTGTCTTTGGAGCTATTACCATTCCATGTTTAGGAGACTTTGGAAGACTCTTACAACGAGCTGTTATACAAAAACATCATCAAAATTCCATGTTTCTAGCCTTTATTCAGTGATCTATACCGATACAAAGGTGCTTAGGTAAGTTTATTTTTATATCTTCGATTTTCGTACCAGGTTGGCACTTTGGTGCCTGAGTGAAAGTTCCATTAAAGCACTGAGGGGGTGCAAGGCTTTGAGAAGGCTCATATCGGTTTTCACACAAAATTTCGACAATTTTTCCATGCGGCACACTTGAGCCCGGCTTGTGGTATTCTCTGAGGACTTCAGTGTCATTTACTGTTGCCCCCTCCGGAGGTTCCACTCGAGAAGTAATATTTCCGAAAGCAACCACAGGAATTTTACAAGGAGCTAATATTTAGTAAAGGATTTCAAACAAAAAATGACGAACGTTATTGTGGCCACAAATTTCAATGTGCTTATATAGATTTCATCTAATTATATTTGTAGAACCCGGAAAAGGTCAACATTTAGATGATTTAGAAATGGGTTGAAACTAATCAGCTCTTAAAAACAAACCAAAGCAATGTGGAACCGGATACCGCCAACGACCATCAACAAGGCACTGAGACGAAGTGTGCCCAACCAAAGTCATTCCTTCATAACAGCGGAAAATTACAGAAGCCCCCAAAGCCGTTCCCTTTTCAATGTTTTCCAACCAACCATGTGGCAATTGGCCAGGATGGCCACAGTTGATTTCTGTACAGAAAAACTGAGGTTTTAAAATCTCGTCTCTCTAATAGAGCCGTGCTTGTGACAGAGCTGAACTGAGGTACAACGTTAATAGCGCATCTTTTAATTTGATTTTTTTGCAGATAAAACTCGACCTTTTCCCGTCCTGCATAGTAATTTCATTTCTATCTCCGCATTTTAATTACCGTAACATTTAGGGAAAGGTGTACTCCAAGTACCGTCTGATTGACAGACGGTTCGATCGTTTTCGCCTTCAAAGATCATTCCTTCTCTGCAGTGAAATTCAATGACTGCATGGAAAGTCATTCTAGTCCCTTCGAGCCATCCGTTGTATAGAATTCCGGGACTGCCACAGTAGATCTCTACACGTATCATCCAGCCACAGCGTTTAAAACATAAAGCATGGCCTTTTCATTGATTTTTATAACTTTTCATGCAATAAAAATCACAGAAGATGATAAGTGAGTGTGGTGGTGGTGAGTTCTTGTTATTGGGTAACTTTATTGTGGACAGTTTTATAAGTATTAAAGCAGTGCGGAGCGCAGCAGTGCTGGCTACAGGATTTGTTATTTTTTAAATATATTACAACTTGCTATAATTCCGTTTACTACAGCTTCAGCTCTGCTCTTAGCTTCAGCTAAGATTTTTTTGCTTAAAAAATTAATGGCTTGTAAGTCTCTGCATGATCATGATCAGAATTAGTTCTTACCTTTGCATTGCGGCTCAGTGCCTGACCAACGCTTGTTTGGTCCACATCTCCGAGTACTTTCACCGACCAACATGAAGCCGTACTTGCATTCGTATGTAGCAGCCGAATTAAACGTAGTTGATGTGTACATAACTTTCCCGTTTGCTGGATGCTCCAGATCCGGACAATGCACGGCTGCGGTGGGAAATAAAGTTTATAATAGAACAACTTCAACGACAGAAATATGTATGACTTTCACTCGGCACTTCACTAACAAAACGGCACTTACGAACACAAGTTGGCAAGTCCTTTGGAAGCCAAATTCCCTCTGGTTGGCACGTATGCTTTGCTCGCCCCACTAGCTCAAAACCTGGTTGACATACGTACGAGATTTCGCATCCAACATGAATGCAAGCTTTCTCTTTACTTCCGTTCAAAATGTCTGGGGGCTCTCCGCAACTTTTTGCTGTTTCACATTTAAATTTAAATTTTTAATTCTTTTAAAACTCTGTTCTAGAATATTTCGGGTTTTATTTTGTATTCGGGTCTTACGTTCGCAAGTTATGTCTGGTCCAAACCATTTTGCAGTTCCGTTGTAGAAAAAACATTTTGTACGCGCAAAACCTTTCGTTGTGTATCCAGGAAGGCATTGGTACATCAGAGATGTGTCCAAGTCAAACGTTGTTTGTCCAACTGGGGCATTGTGTCGGGCATGTTCGATGAGTGGAGGTTCAGTGCAAAATACTAAAAATATAATGCTTTCTCTTACTTTCATTAGTTCATAAATACCCACTCATTCATATAATATGTATTTTGAAAGAAAAAATTACCATTGATTAACTTACTATTTTTTGTACAAGTTGGAGGAGTTCCCGACCAAGTTCCTTAATTAAGAAAAGGAGTACTTAGATCGTTTTTTAAAAATCAGTATTACAAGTGGTAAATATCTATCATACCGTCTGCTTGGCAAACACGCTCCTCCATTCCAATTACTTTGAAGCCGTCGGGACATGAGTAGGTAGCCTTCGATCCGAATACTTTCCCCGATGATACTACTTCGCCCAGTTCTAGAGGCGGCTCGGGATCCAAACATTCTTTTTCTATAAATAGAAAAAAATGTGGTCGCATAAAGTGGAAACAAACGTATATAATTTTCTAAAATGATAATAGCGTATTCGTACCTGGTTTTATGCAACTGAGTCCGCACGCTCCGTCACACATGCATTTTTTTCTTTTGCTTTTGCAATCCTCATCGGAAGTGCACTTGCGGAGGCAAGACCGACCTTGCAATTGAGCTTGAGCTTCGTCTCGTGGGCATTGTTCCGATGGGACGTTTCGAGGATTTTTGTAATATAAGCGACTTGGTGTGTAGAGCTCCGACGATGGATGATGCCACGCCCAAGAACTAACTAATTGAAACATTAGTATTTTCTCATTTTTCTCTTTTGCGTGAAGTGAAAGCTTTAATAAATGGTGATGATAATAAGCCAGTGATTTAAAGATTCAATGTCTGGGATTTTTACAGCATTATTAAAGTTTTACTCTAAAAAGAAATTCCTAGTACTGATTGTCGGGAATACCTTTAAAGAAGTATGGACAGAATGTACAAATGTTTGAAATTGTAAGTAAAAATATGAGACGTATACGGCATGTCTAAAATAGTATGCAAAAATCGGATAACATCATACAAATATGTCGATGAATTAATTACCTGTTATTGCGATGATGAGAGCACCAAAGCTTTCGACTAGTATTAGTTCTCTTGTCTTCATCTCTTCCTTTCTCCCTTATGTTTTTCCACGTTTTCCTCACATCTATCACTCTTATTTTATACCCCCTTTTCCACGGTTTTCTAGGGATGTTTGTATTTCGTTTATGATTCGAGTAACAAGTTCAAATTTCAATTGCAACTTTGCTCAATTAAGAGACAGATTGAGATGTGTAATCATTCCCTTTATTGGATGGCGAAGGTTAAGTTCGCAACAGATACTTTGTGGTTGCAGTTGTTGAAGGGAGTTATGATAATGTGGGAAGCCTCCTTGCTCGAGTCATGCTGGTGATGGATAACCTAATTATTTTTTTTCGTACACAATTCAAGCCTCCCCTGCTGTCACTACTCACTACGTTTGCCTCCCAAGTCTAGCCAAGAGTGCTCTTCTGATTTTCATCGTTTTCTCCCCACCATCGATATGCTTTCTCCGTTAAATATGCTGCTGGGATCTATAAAGGAGAATCTTTTGTTCGGATATACATACATAATGGAGAATGGAGAACAGCTTAAAAGTGTCTTTTTTATAATGATGCTCCCTTTTCAATGGAATTTCCTGCAGGGATCCTGCGTTTTCTGTTCTTGCTACTGGGAAAACAAGCCAGTATTGATTTCTTTCGTTCGTCCTTTCAGGGTAAAAAGTACGAGGGATCCAAACCTCAAGTTTCGTTTTTCAGCATGTGATAGTGATAATGCGTTACGAATTTTTTTTATTCCATTGTGTTTCTTTTCTTGCTTCCGGAGACAGAGATGTGGGCGAAAACGGAAAGATTGATCACACATTTTCATACAACAAAGAGGCCTTTGGATGATCACATTCTAATGCACGCATACTGTCTCATATCGTGAAAATGCTGCAACAAAGAAGTTTCGAGCTACAGCTACGAGTTCTAGCATACGACTCCAAACATCGGATGTGTAGCTTTCCCTAAACATGAATGAAAGAAAGAGAGAGAACGCCTTGCACAAAATATAACATGCGGATGCTGTATATAGTTAGAAATTTTATATATTATATACTTATAATATGGGTTATTATTTCCGTTTACTTTTTAAATACACAGCGACGTAATTTATACACGGTTTCAGTTACTACGAGAGTATGTTCTAAATTAACACAGTGCCAAGATTTCCCGGAAATGACATTATCAAACGACAAGCCAATACTACACCGATATAATGATGATTTATAACAATCGCGAAACTTCCGGAAACCAGCAACATGAATCTGTTAGGTTTTTATTACTGGCTTGCCTTGGCAGCATGCTGTGTCTCAAATTGTTTCATTCTGTCCAATATTACAGGTCTGAAGTGTCGAATCAACCCCTGGGGAAATTACAACAAAAATTTCATTTTCCCGATCGGTTTCAATTTTAAGCTTACAAAATTAAGTTTACCTGAACTGGCCAGGCTGCTCCGTCTCCTAAAGCACAAATTGTGTGCCCTTCAATCTGTTTGCTGATTTCCCAAAGCATATCAATTTCCTCAGGCTTTGCTTGTCCCTTAACTAAAATAACATGTGTCATTTTAAATTTAAATTATTAAAGTTACCTTCAAAAGTTGTTGTTCTTCTTATAGTCAGACACTTACCAAAACGAGCCATAATTTTATTCATCCAACCGACTCCTTCTCGGCAAGGTGTGCACTGACCACACGACTCGTGCTTGTAGAATTCAATGAGCCGAGCAATCGCCTTGATAACATCAGTTTGCTTATTCATAACAATAATGGCAGCGGTGCCCAGACCAGTTTGGGCAGCAACCAAACCATCAAAGTCCATAGGTACGTCGTCGCAAACACTTAAGAAAACAAAATAAAGATAATTTAAACATAGCCTTAATAAAATGCGTACAAAAAATCAAATTAGTGAAATCAGCCTGTCCTACTACCTTTTGGGAATAATTGGTGTGGAGGATCCTCCGGGAATAATGCCTAGCGTGACAACAAGTCGATACGGTTTATAATGAAAGGATTCATATGATTATTGCTACAAAGTACAAAGTATTAGTTAGTACTCAAACTCTCACCTAGTAAATTATCCCACCCACCAGTTACTCCACCAGCATGTATTTCTATTAATTCTCTGTAAAATAAGGTTTTTAATGTAATTCACTATTCAAAACTACTTATATCAATGCGATTACACTGAAAATTTTATTTTACTTCAACGGAATAGACATTTCTTCTTCCACCGTACATGGGTTGTTAACATGTCCAGAAATGTTAAACAATTTCGTTCCGGAGTTACGGGGCCTACCAAACGAAGCAAACCATTGTCCACTTCTTCTACAAATTGTGGGGGCGACTGCCACAGTTTCAACATTAGAAACAGTCGTAGGACAACCGAAAACACCAATGTCTGCTGGAAACGGAGGCTTTAGACGGGGCTTGCCCTACGGTGATTAAAAATTATAAAATTGACAAGACTGCTTAAGCGTTTTAATTTTGATCAAGTTTTACGACCTTGAGATAGCCGACAAAACAACTTACTTGCTTTCCTTCAATTGACTCAATAAGTGCCGTTTCTTCTCCACAAATATAAGCTCCAGCTCCTCGGTGCATAAACACATCAAAATCATAACCAGAACCACATGCATTTTTTCCTATGAGCCCGGCTTGATAGGCCTACGAATAAAGAGCCAATCGAAACTTAAATCTTTTACCAAAAATTGAATGTAAATTAAATATTTTACATTTGATGCTGAGTCAAACTTACTTCATTTATGGCTAATTGCATGTTTGATGCTTCGTTATAAAACTCTCCTCTGATGTATATATAGGCTGCTCGAGCCCCCATTGCTGCGCCCGCCACCAAACAACCTTCCACAAGCTTATGCGGGTCATGGCGCATAATTTCTCTATCCTTGCAGGTGCCAGGTTCGCCTTCATCAGCGTTTACTACCAAATATTTTGGCCTAACCGAACCAACCAATATGATAATTTTGTCTCAAGCAATTCAAACCTGTTCACAATAATAACTTACACAAGATTATCAATAATTTATACCTTCCATCGCCCGGTTTATTCATAAAACTCCATTTCATTCCTGTTGGAAAACCAGCTCCTCCACGTCCACGCAAACCAGAAATCTTGATTTCATTAATAATCCAATCGGCTCCTTTCAATAAAATTTCCTTTGTCTTGTACCAATCTCCACGTTTAAGAGCACCCTTCAACCGCCATTCGTGGCGTCCATACAAATTCGTAAAGATTCTGTCTTCATCTGATAGTGGACCAAATTTCGACTGACAATCGAGAAATAAATTGTATTTTTTTAGTTTTCTACATTTTATATGTTTTTGAAAAGACTAATCATAAATGAACTAGTATAATATCTACGTACCTTTGCCGGAGGGGCCGATGCAGCAGCTGCATTGTTCTGAATTATAGATGAGGTATTAAACCTCCTAACCTATTCAAGAAAAGTCTTTCATAATTTTTCTGTGCGTTAATTATACTACATAGGTAGATGAGATATGACAATTTCTCACCAGCATCCGTGACACTTGTGCCATTTTGCTTGACTTTCTACGTCAAAAAGTCAGGAAAAAAATTCAATATAGCGTTTAAATTGAAGATAACTATAATTCTCACTTATCAATTTTTAGTAAACAGTAACCACAAAATACATTTCAGTTTTATCTTACCGGCGGTGTTATAAACTGAACAGTGTAAAACTTCACCAGAATTGGAGCTGGATGGAGGTCTGGACCACAAGAGACCTCTTAATTATCCAGTTTTTGTAGTTTATATAATTCAATTCAAAATATTCAAATCTATCTTTTTTTCTAAATACACTATGCATTTATATTTATAGACAACTGATGTGAGATGAGCCAAACAAAACATGGGCCATATGATTTTTTGATAATCTACCATGAGCAAGTAACAGATGGCGAGCAAACCAAAGGGCATTTGAAGCCTAGGCAGGGGAGATATGAGAAAATTCGTTTCCAGCTCAATATGTGTAAGGACAAAAAGTTATTTGGCAAAAATGGCAAACTTTCGGTTTGATAGATTTTACTTTACTTGACATTGAGATTTAGAGCAGGTAGACAGTAGACATGTTAATTTTTCACTTCAAAATTCAAAATCAAATACGTAGTATGCATGGAACATGGAACTCGGGTGAAATGTATGCCTTTCATGAAATCAATAATATGGCCCCATCACCACACAAATAAATCATCTTTAAAGTAGTTTAAATAGAAACGACGAAATAAATATTGCGTCGTTTATGCTTATCAGGTCCTTTCATGTTTATTAGTGAAAGATATTTCTCAATCTCATAATTATTTAAAATCCAATGGTCATGTCATGATGTCTTGCGTGAAAGAGCACAGTTATATGAAGGCACTTAACTTGATATTCATGATGGTCAATTAAGGTCCGTTCACATGTTTCTATTCGCATTGGAATCTAGAAGCCAGTGAAGTTAACTTTATCATAAACTCGGCGTTTTCAGTATCGCTGGTGTGCGTCCACGCCAAAGGCAAATGAGAGGATACTGGAATTCTGTCTTGGAAGAACAAACCCGAGCCGTGCATCTTTGCAGCTTCTGCAACTGCCAACCAAACCAAACAATCAGCTCCTTGTTCCGGTGTTCTCAATTTGTCCTAAAATTTAAAAAAAATTGAAGCTAGCAGTTTCACCCACATGTCAATTTGTGTGAAGCTAATTAATATCTAAGCTCCTGTCATACTTTCATCTTCTCATAAAAATCAGGCATGGAAGACCGAACCGCTGGAGTATCTGCCCATCCAGGGTGCATAGATGCGAAAAATATGTCTGGATAATTCTTCGCAAGCCTTTCGCACATCACGACTTGTTGTCGTTTATTTTGGGCGTAGGCCATGACTCCATTGTATTTTCCCTGTTTTTCGAAGTTAAAGTCTTCGTAATCCAGTTTTTGAACAAGCATTCCCCCAGAAGAAACAAAGAGTACCCTTGGATTAGAGGATCTGTAAAGAGTTAATTGATTAGTTTACCATTTTTTCGCATTTGATATATCCCCAATGATGATTTCTCATCTATTACCTTTGAATCTTACTTGGAAAGAAGTTCCAATACTCCCACCGTCATTAAATAAAATCCAAGAGTATTTGTCGAAAAATTTACATCGAGGTTGTCTTCTGTCAATGTTCTTTCGTTCACCATACATCCTGCGTTATTGATCTGTGTGTATTTAAAATCAGTAAAATAAGATGAAGAAAATGGAAGTCCAGCATTATTTAAAAAGTCTAAAATTAAATGTCCTACCAGAACATTTAACCGGTCATTTTCTTTGCAGAACTTTTTCGTAAAAGCAATGATCTGCTTTGGTTGCGAAAGATCGACAATATGAAGGTGAACATTTTCATTCTTTGCTGCTTCAATTAAAGTACTTTTTGTCGTTGCTCCAGATTTCTCATTCCGACACACCAAATGGACCGTTCCCTTTCTCTTTGCTATTTCCAGCGCGCATGCATAGCCGATTCCAGAGTTCCCACCAGTTATCATGTATGACTTGCCTGTGAGGTCGACATCCAAATCCGCTTTATTAAAGTTTTTTGAAGCTGCTTCATATCCAGACCTTTAGAAACAAATACAATATGATGTCCTGCAATCAATAATGTCCTCATACTGTGGACACTCATGTTTTATTATCTCGTTGACTTACTTTGTGTACTCCCTCAGCCCCTTCATGTACCACACAACATTCCTGTACAA
The DNA here is from genome assembly GCA_027743895.1 of Seira musarum. NCBI lineage: Eukaryota > Metazoa > Arthropoda > Collembola > Entomobryomorpha > Entomobryidae > Seira > Seira musarum. The sequence continues at coordinate 8,659 of JAHZMX010001709.1, read as the reverse complement.
CGACATGATCCTTTCTTGAAACAAATCGCACCAGAAAGGGCTTGAAATAAAATGTGTAAATAAATAATCTAGGACCACATGTCATTTAATGTTCTTATCATTAATGACATCATGTATAAGTAATGATGAATATAAGGGAATTTATGCAATGTTCTTTTGAGATTTAAGTACAAGACCGCAAAAAAAACCTCTTATCACTTCACTCTCGTGAGTATCTCTTTTTATGCAATAAAATATTTGGAGTGTCACACTACAACCAGCAACAAGTCAAGGTAGAATGTTATCTTCAATATTTTTATTCATTGTAAAGTAACCAAAGGTGTGTTCCCGCAATAATTTTACAAATCCAAACTTTGTTCTCTAAGCTCACCCCAGTCACTACTGGAGAACATAATGTAAAAGATAGCTAATGTTCTTCTGCATTTTTTGTCCTACCATCAAGGGATAAATATTAGTATCTAGCATAAATAAGTTCCTAATTTTAAATTAGATTATTAGAGTGCATGCATGTATGTAAAATAGAATGTGTGTAGAATGAAGTATTAATTTAAAAGTCTATTGATAACTACAGATTGAATTCACATTGGGTAAAAATAGAGTTCTAAAGACACAATAATAATTTGGTTCATTCATTTAAAACTGTTTCATGAAAATCTCGCAGAGTCAGATTTCAGGCTCCTCCGCGCCCAACACAGTAATCATAAGATGACCGCAGTGCTCGGTATGGCTAACGCGAAAATAACCAGGAGTAGAAATCCAGCGCTTTTGTGTCTCGGCTGGGCAGAGTTTCTGCAACCCAGTCGTAATGAACCAACGCTTATGGCTGACATTTCGCGGAGAGTGACTTCTTTTCCAGTGTCGGGATATAAACACGAATAATTGCCCCTGAAATGAGGGAGGTAAAAGATTTCCCATGTCCAGTTGCTGTAAGAAGAGAAGCCATACGAAAGGAAGGTCGTGGTTGTATCAAACGTGAATTCATGTCCCATAATAATTCTCTCCCCCATTCCAAACCCCCGTTCAGTGAATAGACTGATGGATGCTTGCGTTAAATCTTCCGCACCTATGCGTTGGATCAATCCGTATCGTCGTTGGTTCGGTGCTATAGCGCAAGATAAGCAGGCATCGCCTTGCGAAATGTTGTAGTCGTTTAAATCGTTAGAAAATGCATATTCTACTCGCCATCTTTACGACAAAAAATTAAATATCATTATGTCAAGTTTGTACGTCTATCTGTCTCTAATATCAAATTTTTTACTTACGCTCCCGAAATAACACAGTAGGACCGGAAATTTCCAAGAGTCGATACGTTTCCTGATTTAGTGAAATCCATAAATTGCGGAGTTGTGCCTGCTCCTGGACTACAGTTATTACTGGGGAAAAATCGAATCCTCTGTAATCTTTGCCCCCAACACCCATGTAAAAGTGTGAAAGTTGCAACAAGTATTATTAGAAGATTCGTAGCAGATTTTGCCATTTTGTAAGTCACTTGACTGAGAATATTTTATAAATGCTTTAGTTGAAGAGAAAGGGATAGAGTAGTGGACCAGAGCCAAATAAATTGTAAACTTGAATGAGACTGAAATGAAAATGAAAAAAATCTTGTGTGTATAGTATAATAATTAGTAATCAGTTTCATTTATGTATTTGTTCTGGGATTTCCCAAATACTAAAGTTTTTCTCCTCTAATCTTTTTCCCCCAAAACTATAAATGTTTTCAACACGCCTCGTTTTTTAATTCAGGTATTTACGGAAGTACAGACTGTGTTCTAGAAATCCCAGCAGTTAAGATTACACGTAGGTCATAAAATTCGATTTCGAGTGAGGCTCCGTAGGAAGTGCGTGCGATATGGGCATGCAAAATCTCATTGGTACGAAATCAGCCCAACCATTCTCGTTTTCATTATCATCTGAAATTAGTCATCTCTTATAGCCGACATATAAAATTTTCTTGGGATATCAGAGTCTGTTTTAAATCTTTTGCAAATTTGTAATATCGCAAAACAAATGAATCAATCCAGAATTCTGTTACTTGTAAAAATTGAATTTCATAAAATGAACATATTGCATTAAAATATTCGTTATATTTTCAGTATTTGAATACGTTACCGTTTTACAATCATGGAAAGATATTTTTCAATCCATAATCAATATAACTTTTATTAGGCGAGAAATCAATATATTGCATTTATATTTTCAGTAAAATTGGTTGATTTACCAAAAGTCAATTTGCATTTGCTGTCTTTTTGTATATAATAACAATTAGTGTTTTTTAGTCATGAATTTCAGTGGCTTTAAGTACCTATATATTATTAGTAAGTTGTATAAACATCTTTTTAGATCCGTGGTCTATGTTCAGAGCCAAAGAACGGGTAATGCCTACCGATTCGGGGAAAATCGGAAGTTCCGACTTCCGAAAAAATACTTCCCGTATGATTTCTAGATCAAATTTCCTCTGCTTGTTACTACCAACTTTGCTATGCTTGCTTGCATGATAGGTGAAACCAAAAAGCTTTCTTATGTGTATGCTTAATGCATATTCTCACTCCATTAAATCCTACGACCTTCCAATAATTCGACAGATTTCCAGCATCATTCTTCCCTAAGCTCAACTTACATCAATAAAGAGTCAGTGCATTTCCAATTTGTGAAAATTGTGGCATTTAATTTAATCGTAAAATTTGGTTTGACCTATATATTTCTAACCCAGTAATCTTAATCGAAATTTTTCCAGTCTCTCTTTCTCATAACTTGAAAGGTTAAAAGTAAACCAAATTGGAAGTAATCCAAGCTGTTATAGCTAGTCTAACCAGGTTCTTTGAACTACTACGTATTCCTTCATTAAATTGTCTTCTATCATTTTAAATCAAATTGACTATATTCGACGAGTTTAACCCGAACATTTCCAGAACTGAGATGAAAAAGCATGTGTGAAGGAAAGAAGGAATACCTGTAGATTGTGCTTTACCTGTGGTTTATAAATAGCTAAAATAGGTTCCTTAGTATCCGGATAGTTTGACTTGCTGTCTCCTGTGTGTCTTATGTGCTACTTGAGCTAAACAACCGAAACTAAAACTCATTTTGCAAACGTGCATGCTAAATAAACTTTTGAGTGACATGACAGTGTGGCTGCTGCTCATGCTACAATGAGCCAGGGAAATTGACAAGTTGGGAAAACGCATTGATTAATTATTGAAATGTTTCATAAAACACAAGGAGGTCAGGTAAAGTTACGCTATGTTTTATGCTTTCTGGTTTTGCTTTCTGTTATGTCATAGTCATGTTCCAGAAGAGTCAAAATTTACGGCGACTTCATTTCCATATAATGAGTATTGACTTTTCACTTTTTGTATCGGCATAGTTTTGGAGCTCTGCTTAGTTTCGGAAGGTGGGTGTTTTTATTCCAAGGAGGAATACTAGGAATTATAATTTTGCAATGGCCATACAAATGGATGAACCCCATCTAATACCAATTCATCATTCCTTTGTCTTCGATCGTATACGGCTACGACATTCTGACATACATTAAACTGTAACACATCAAAGTGGACAATCTGCCACAGATAACAAAAGTAAGTCGATTTTAGAAACTATTATTTTGATAAAAGCCGAAAGTAGACGATACATATTTTACAGCAATACACATTAGATTTTACTCCACTTGTGCCTTCAGACTTGGAAAGATCCCTTCAAATTTTTCTTTCAAAATGGTTTTAACAGAGAAAAAGAAAAGGCTTCCTTTTCCAAAGTCTCCCACTCGCAATCATCGAAAGCAGAAAAAAAGACCTGCATTTTCGACAATGGCTAGTGGTGGTGGTGAAGGTGGTGGTAACATCAGTACAAAGACCTCGCCCTCCACAGACTTCCGTCAAAATTCTTCTCGTTCCCCTTCATTCTCTGGAACGGACTTTGCGTACATAAACGAAAAGCCAGTAGATGACGTCTCCATTGGTTGTTTCTATGAACCGAGAACTTTGACCTTGCTATGCCTGGCAATCGGGGCGTTAGTATATGTTGCGTTTAACAGGTGTGTTCCGCCCTCTAAAGAAGTCACTTCTTCCATAACATTTCAAAGTAATAATAATAATTTCGATGCTAACACTAACAATGTGACTGAAGGCTGCAGTAGTGAAAGTGGAGCTTTGGCCAACATATTCTGCGTACTTGATTGGGTGCTTGGGGCATATTGCGCAATCGTCAAACACATTTTTATCGACAATATTTGTGGTTTTCTCATTTATAGGGATGAAAGCAATATACAAGACAATTTAAGTGCTGGCTTCAAATGTGTTGTGTTCTTCTTCCTCATTGTATCTGTGTTGGCTTTCCCAAATGGACCATTTACTCGCCCAGTAAGTAAACTAACAAAAAATCATAATTTCATTTGAAAAAAGTCACACCGTTTTTAATCATAATTTTAATAAAAATATCTTCCAGCATCCTGCAATTTGGCGAATTGTGTTCGGCCTCTCTGTACTGTACTTGCTTGCCCTTGTATTCATCCTCTTTCAAAATTATGACACAGTCAAATCAATTTTTTATTGGATAGACCCCGAGCTCAGAAACTTTTCCATTGATAACGAGAAAGTAAGAAAAAGCAAGCTAACACGTAATACGGGAATATCCAAGTACAATTACCTAAATTCTTTGGTCATTCTCAGGAGTATGGGGTAAACTGCTCCCAAATCACGGTTGAGCGAATATGGTCTCATGTTGATGTGTTTGCATTGGCACACTTCCTTGGTTGGATAATGAAGGCTGTTCTGTTAAGGCATCTCGGAATACTCTGGACCATAAGGTTTCTTTCGTTGCACAATTGAAGTCAAAATTTTTTAATAGCGCTGAATGATAATTTATCTTTGAATATTTAGTGTGACTTGGGAAATTACTGAAGTAGCGTTTGCTCATTTGCTACCCAACTTTGTTGAGTGCTGGTGGGACGCAATAATTCTGGACATATTTGTCTGCAATGGTAATGTAGTCGGATACGTTTTTGCAAAGAAAAATAATATGTATGTAGGTATTTATCAATAATTGTTATTATTCTAATATAAATTCTTTCACAATTTTTATTTTAGGACTAGGAATATGGGTTGGGATGAAGATATGTAAGTTGCTGGAGATGAGAGAGTACAAATGGAATTCCATAAAGTAAGTTCGTAAATCTATGAATCTACCCTTTAAGCTCAAACCAAAATTGATTGTCCGGCATTGATTTGCTTTAATTCCGCTTTTTTGGTGTAAAAATTTTATCATGTAGTCTGATTAAATTGAAAATGAAAAGCAGTTTTGAATTTTAAAAACTCCTCGATTTTCCTTTTCGTCTTTACATTGTGCAGAACTATTCACGGCACCACAGGAAAATTGAAACGGGCCGTGTTACAATTCACTCCAGAAAGTTGGACTCCAGTGCGTTGGCTTGACCCTTGTTGCACTTACATGAGATTCCTTGCGGTGTGTCAACTCGTGATTTTCTGGCAAATTGCTGAACTCAACACGTTCTTCATCAAGCATATCTTCGAAACACCTCCTGCTCACAACATCAATTTATGCCGACTCGCTCTTCTTTCCTTGATTGTTGCACCGTCCCTTAGGTAAGCTACATAACATTTTTGTACGTACATACTGGCCACATCTTAAAATGCAAGTCCGTACGAAAGGTAGTAAACATTCACGATTATGACTCTGACGCGGAACCCTCTAGTTTCCTGAGAAAAAATACCATTATAAGCAAAAACGAGTAGCAGTAGGAAGCATAATAATAACTTTCAGAATTATAGTTCTTATTTTTTCTTGAGTTTCTTTCTATTCAGAAACAAACTTCTGCTTGCAACTGGCATGACCAGCGAAACTTGATGCTCATTTAATTAAAGGGATTTTCATAGATGAAACAAAAAATTAAAATTTCATTACATACCATTAATTTATAAACTGTTGCTGGAAGTCACCGAGCATGTATAATGATTAACTGGCAAAGCCTTTAGCCATCTTGGTCTGGATTTATAAAGGAAAGTAATTCTTTGTATTTGGCATCCTGTAAATCTACTCTAATGAAAGGGAAAGTCTGATGTGCAGAGATAGTCTACTTTGTATTTCCACTCTCCGATGTCTCAAGTTACTGCTATTATTTTAGGAAAGTAAGTGATTTTCTTTCCCGATTGGCAGATGTGCACGAAGAAAAACCGGGATCAAAGTTTATGAGATTTCACAAAGTACAACACAGTATTTCAATTTATATTTTACATAACCTTCTTCGCTTCACATTCGAATCATTTTAATAAGCAATTCAATACCTGAGATTATGCACGCTGGAAATAAAATATCATTATTGCAATGCCTAATCAGTATTCCAAGTTTGTCAAGATTAAATACAGCATTACTGGCGGAAAACAGCACGAAGCAAAAAAAAAACTAAAGTTGGAGAGAAACAAGTAAATAAAGTAAAATGCTAATGACAAAAACCGGTGCAATCCATTGCCTGCCTCTTGCTGGCCAAACGCTGATAATCTATTGCATATGTACCAGAAGAGTCAAGCGGCAGATTGTCCTACCAAACATTACCAACACGTATAAAGGGCATATTGCATTATTAAAAACTGCGCTACTTATATTACTTCATCTACTTCCACTTTTTCCAAAGAATGTCGTCCTTTACCTTTTATCATCTAAAAGCTCTGTACGTTGGTGAAATAAAAAGAGGTAGATCTTTACGTGCACGTTGCATGTTAACTGGCACTCTTTTATCTCTTGAAAATCTTTTTCTTTGAGAATGATAACACCATTGTATACTTGGGGCAATAAAATAAGAAGCACTGGAAAGTGAGACACATGGTCTAGTTTTTTGTTTCATCTTCCTTATCTTTTAGTCTAAATAAATGCATTGAAAAATCACAGCGCAGCACAGGGCGCAACAAGCTCGTTTTCTGGCTTCTTTCTGACGAGATCAGATTAGATAAATTTCATTTACTTATTTCTCTTTTCCCTTTCCTCCAAGTCGTGTCAGGTGCATACAATATTTGTTATAATAGAAAAGCCTTTATATACTTGAATAGTTTTAATCTTGTGGAACCAATTTGATGTTTTGTACATCGTATTTTTTATACAAAAAACTTGAGCTGATGATCATTGCACGCATCTTTGATTTTGGAGCCTGTAAGTAAGTGCATATCAATATTTAAGCCCACTTGAGGCGTTTGGTGCTAATGCTTCGATGTAATATAACTACTTAAAAAATCACGCATAGGTTAAACCCACTCATTAAAGGTGTACTTTTAAGAGTCCTTCGTTCTAAAACTTTCTCGAAATAAAAATGCTCCCTAAAATTTTATCCTACTTACATCGCTTACATGATAACATTCCAAGGTGGATCAACACAGCAAGTTCCCTGAGTCTTAAGCTTTTCTGTTTTAAATTAGTTCATTCGGGTTGTTCCTTAAACTTTAAAATGACCGTGTACATGGAAGAGGATTTTCTAATGTTCATAATAAAGCTCCTGTGCATGAAGTTATGAATATTGTGACTCACAAAATAAAAAGTCCAAGAGATTGCGGGGCAAAGTGAAACATTTGTACATCAGACAAGTGCTTTGAATTTTGAATGTAAGCTTAAGCCCAGATTTTGAGGATTCATCACAGAACTGGTTTCCATTTCATTAGTCATAGCAGGTAGTTCACCACACGATCAAGGTGTCCCTGCAGGGTACATAAACAATCATAAGCTTTAAAAAGTATTGTGCTTCGAGCAAGTACCATGAAAAGAATAGGAATAGAGAATTGTTCGAACATTTATCATTCCGTGCTTTACTTTTTTTATCGCGCCTTCTCCTTGGCTAAGGAGATCATTCATAAAGCACCCCTCACGGGTTTCATCCCATTTTAACCAATGACTTCAAACAATAATATTGCGTGGTCAGACAGAACAAAAGCATGCACACTTCATAATAAAAAATAGTCATATATCATGGTGTTGTTCTGCGGCATGGCAAGTGGCGATCGTGAAGCAGGTAGCTCGCAGCTGCTTCTGCTCTTTTTCATCTTTGCTTCTTCATCATATCATCATCATCATCATCATCGTCATTTTACTTTTTTTCCTGTCATCCTCTTCGTCATCATATACCACAACAATCGTAACTTAAATAAACCACACAACAATGCTTGCCCTCTAACAAAAAAGGAGGTAACCTATCCATATTGCTGCGTGCAATTTGTCCATAAATCCATATAACACATTGTTTCTTGTCAGGAATAAATATACATACATATTTGCATACATGGAATAACTGCTGACTGTTTTCATGATTATTATGAAGATGCCAGATTAAGTAGCTCTCTAAATTCGTATGATGATTCACCCTGTGCCTGCAAGAGGATAAAAAGTACATTGTTCTCTTTTTTATGCATCTTTATCATCGCTTCTGGATTCTTTGTTGATAAGAGCATCATAATGAGAATGACTTGAGATTTTTGGTCATTCTTGTGTGAATGAGATAGAGTGGTAAGTTCAATGCAATTGACGAGGGAAGTCAAATGGGAAGTAAAAAATTTATTTACATGTAGGCAACGGCACTTGCACTTAAAAAACTGAATGATATGATAGATTTTTGAAGGTTACTCTCCAACAATAACTCTCCTTTTCATTCATAAAAAACTCATCTTTTATG